>BMAU01010054.1:0-57500 GCA_019973935.1 Trichonephila clavipes | reverse complement strand
CATCTAAAATGTTGCCATTGATGTATTTCTGTGATAATTTTTTGTTAAAAAAATCAAATTTAAAATTTAAAGAATTAATATTTTATTTTCATTACTCATCCCTTATTCAAGAACTAACTTTTGTAGAGATCTCCACACTCCTTTTATTCATAATCATATATTGAAGAAAACATTTTTGATTTTTTTTAGGAATATTTTTTATTTAAGAACTAATTTTTGTAGAGATTTCAGACTTTGCACTCTTTTTATTGATAATCATACAGAAGAAAATATTTCTGATTTTTTTAGGGAATATATTTTTTGTATTCAGTATCTTATAAATATGTTTGACATGCATGCCTAAGGGCAAATTTGATAGAGCCTCCAAGTGTATTAAAATAAGAGTGTAGAGCTGCATGTTAAGTAGTATCAAATTATTTTATTTGCTATTGGAAAAAAAATTAAAGTAAAGGGTTTTTTTTTGCCATTTTTGATATTCACAGTTTTATAAAAAAACCTTTAATTTCCTTAATTACCATAGGTATATTGCATCATCAGGAAAAGCTTCTTTTGTTTTTGCGGATGTTCCAGCTGGTTCCCAAATGAAAAACGGGACAATGTGCAATCCTAAAGTACGTTTATAACTCTTAAAATACTAGTTGGTCCATAATTAACCACAAATCAGAACTTTAATATATAAGGTCTTATAAAAAGAATTTTTTTTTCTTGTTTAGAATTTATTCTCCTTATATGTGTCATTTTGAAAAGTTAAATACTTTTCGTAATGGTAGTTTTATCTTACCACACTAAATTGGTTCTAATATTTTGTAGAGATAGTTTCCTTGGTTTGCTAGTCAATAACAAGTCTTAAGTCACGCTGGTCGTGTAGGAAGGATTTACATTTTTATAATTTATTTGCATTCAAAAGGTTTATAAAAATTATACATAAAAATAAGGATTCACTCCATACATTAATTACTGTTATTATGAAGAATAAACACTATGTACACACTCATGGACAAAAAAATTAGAGCACCAAGAAGGAGTCATCAAAAGGAAACGAAATTTTATGTACGTAATGACTACTTTAATATAAGTAAATGATTAGAAAATCAAAGAAAAAGGATGATTTATTTCAGGGAAAAAGGCAAAAAAACAGAAGATTTAATACCCTGTTGAACTCCATCTAGTGCGAATGCGCAATGTGATACGATCGGGCACTGAGGTATACAAGTTCTGTATGATGTCTTGAGACATTTCGTTCCATATTTGCTGTAACCTTGCCTCTAGTTCGTTCAAACTCGTGGGATGCTTAACTCGCCATCCCAAATGATCCCAGATATGCTCGATTGAAGACAAATCTGGGGATCGGGCAGGCCAAGGAAGAGTAGTAACAATGTGGAGACACCCTTGCTGTGTGAGGCCAAGCATTGTCTTGTTGAAAAATAGCTCCTGGGGGGAGCTGTTGCATGAGTGGCAACACATGTGGTTGCAGGATGTCATGGACATACTGTTGGGTTGTTATGGTGCCACAGATCAATACTAGGGGTGACCGTATATTGTAGACAATGGCACTCCATACCATCACGCCAGTTGTGGGAGCGGTGTGTCGATGTAAAGCAAAGGCAGGATTGAGATGTTTACCATGGGGACTCCATACACGAACATGATTGTCATTACTGCTGAGATTGAATATGGATTCATCGCTAAAGATGACCTGGTTGCATTCTGCTGCAGTCCAGTTTCCTTGTGTGTGTCACCATTCCAAATAAAGGCGTCAATGAGTGGGCATCAAGGGTAACACACGTTATGGGCCCTGTGATCCCAAATGTCCTTCAGCCAGGCACCTTCGTATAGTTCGAAAAGACACAGGGGCCCCTAGTGAAGGTTCTACCTGTGCCTGGATGGCAGCCAATGAAGCAGTTGGCTGTACTCATGCATTTCTTGCGATGTGGTGGTCTTCTCGACGTCTGGTTTTCGAGGGCGTCCTGAGCCTGGTCTTCATGTAAATGATATCTCTCTGATCCACTGGTCTCAACACATAGTGGCCTAATTGACGAGCTACTCGCCTAGCTGACCACCCAGCTTCTATCATTCTACCCCTCTCAAACTTTGACAGCTGCTCATATTGTCTTCGAAATTCGGCGTAGTGGCATGGCTACCTCAGCTCTTCCTTTGTAAACGATTCAGCACACTCAAACAAGCTTTGGTTACTTGTTTTATACTCCACGTAGAAGAACGTGAAACGCCCTCTACCGGCTATACCTAATGCACAATCACGCTGCATTTCTAATCATTTGCATATCTCCCCGACATGTACCTTCATGCCAAGTTTCGTTACGATCCCGCAATTATTTCTTGGTGCACTAGTTTTTTTATCCATGAGTGTACTTAATTGTGTGTAATGTCCCTTCAATGTTGTATTTTTTTATGATCATAAGTCAAGGAAAATATTTATACATATTTGTACAACCTGTGGCCAGAAAGTTCGGTGAATGAGCCTGTAGAGGTCACTGCCATACTAGTAGAATATCAATGCGCCATGCATGGTGAAGATCAATATCTGTTTGAACATGTTTATAATTGGCAAGGTTCTGAGTAAGTTCATTCCCTGTTAGTTTAACACTGAGCGCGAAAGGTTTATTGTGGATTGTCATGGTGTACAAAATGGATCAGAGAATAAACATGTTGTTTTGTTTCAAACTTGGGAGATCGGCAAAGAAACTCTCGAAATGCTTAAAGAAGTTTATAAAGATGAAGCTATCACATCAAAGAGTGTTTATGAATGGTTTAAGTGTTTATGGGAAGGGCGGACCAGCATGGAAGATGCCTCCTGAGCTGGCCGGCCGGCCGAAAACTGCATGCAAACCGGAAAACATTGAAAGAGTAAAGCAGCTTGTTGAAAACGATCGTTGTCTTACAAAGCGAATGAATGCAGAGGATCTGGGAATTGACACAGATAGTGTTCACCTCATACTCACTGAGCATTTTTGAAAACGAAAGCTCTCTTCATGAAAGGACTCTTCACGATTATGTTTTGCCACACACCACCTTGGTTGTACGGCAGTTCCTGGCCGTGAATGGAGTTGTGACACTTCATCACCCTGCATATTCACCTGATTTGGCACCTGTACACTTCTTCCTCTTCCCCAAATATAAGTCAGCTCTGAAGGGAGAGATTCATGGATATCACCAACATTCAAAGCAACGTGACAGCCAAGCTGAAAACTGTACCGAAAGAACTGTTTTGCAAGAGTTTCCAGGACTTATATATTCATTCCCAACAGTGCATCACCATCCATGGAGATTATTTTGAAGGACAGTAAATTCTATTTGATGCTGTACAATACTGTATTTGAAATAAAAATTCATTCACCAAACTTTCTGGCCACAGGTTGTATATATGTGTGTCTACATATCCACAAATATATTTCAAAGTATTCCAGATTTTAGAGATATTACAATCCATTAAATTTTTTTTTAAATATGATAAGAGTTTAGTTCTACTATATTTGTTTGTAAACTTTATGGGAATTACTGAGTTTCTGCATTTGAGAAATACTCTTTAATTGCTTCTGATTTTCTTTCATTTTTCTGATATATGAATAAGTTTTTAGTAAATTATTCAGATGTTTTGTGATGAGTCAACAAATAAAAAGCAAGATGAATTTTTTTTTAACTTTTTAATTTAATCTATAATTAACATATATTTAAGTTGATTCTTTAAAATAATGAGTACGAGTTTTTATTTATGTTTAAACATAAGTTTTTTATACAATTTTTTCATGTATTCCATATATCTGCTTTACCTCCTGGTAACTTGGCAAAGTTATTTTCATTAATTGTTTTAATTATTTTTTCATTAATTTCTCATTATGTTCGCATTCAATTTTCAGAAGTACAATACTACTGGAGAAGGAATCAAATGTTTGTTCCATACTTATGGCCTAAAAAATAATTTATATTCTAGTCAGTTTTACAATTTGTTTGGACTCTTTTGGGGGCTTTTTTTCTGCGTAGGTGTCGGCCAAGTCTCTCTTTCTGGAGCTTTTGCATCTTATTACTGGACTCGAGATAAAACAAAGAATATTCCAACATGTGCCATTGGAGGAGGAACATACCGATGTATTCGGTATGTACCAAGATTAATTTAAATGATTTGACAATTACGTAATTTTATTACGTAATCAATTTCATTAAATTAAAAACTTATCTTTTTTGAGGAAATACGTAATTTTTTTTTTATAAAATAATGTTAATTACTAGTTTTTAAAACTAAGTTTTATAAAATTGTTTTGATTTTTGAAAAGTTTTCTCATGAAAGTATAAATCTGTGAAGAAATAAATATATAGGATACAATCTTAAGCATATGCTACAATAGCTGCCCTGTAATATACTTTTTCATACTTAAAAATATCAGGGACTTTTGAACTTAATATTTGTATGATCTAAAAGATATTGATTGAAATGTTTTTGAATTTATAATTAATACTAGAGTGGTTTTTTGTTTTTCTTGTATACATGGAGGTTTTTCCATGCAAATTCCTTTGTATATTATAAAAAAAAAAAACTAAGATTTTATTCATATTAATTTAAAATATTAATATTTTTGTAACATGTAAGTTAAAAAATATTTGCTTTTTAGCTACCATTTAGGTTCTGTTGCATTTGGATCTCTATTAATTGCTTTCGTTCGAATGATCCGTGTTATGTTGGAATACATTGACAAAAAGTGCAAGAAATATGACAATCCATGTACCAGAGCTATATTATGGTAAGTTTCCCAATAGTTTTATTAATCTGTTGTACCCAAACAAGGCTAAGAGAATTTTATCTCTTATATTTTATCAATGAGTTATGACTACAATATTGTGTCCCTATCTCTTTCTAGAAATATCTAGTGCTTTCTCTGTATGACTTAATAGAAGAAATAAAGCTTTTTTTAATTGATTAACAATAAACAGTATAGGTGGAAATAAAAAACAATATATTGAAAGAAAGTTAAAAGTTATTATTTTATATCAGTTCACTAAAATAGTGAAGAATTGAATTATGTTACATGTTTTTGATGCTCAAATATACAGATAATTGAAATTGCTACTGAAGTGGTTAGTATGAAGTTGTAAGAAATTATTAGAAAGATTTAAATTTTATGAATTGAAATTGAATATATTTTAAAATATACCTTTATAACAGTATTTTTAAACTATACCTCAATTTTTAAGATGAATTTTGGCAGATATATAGACATCTATGTAGAATTAGTTTTATTTTTCAAAGTTTTATTCAAGTAGCATAGTTGCAACATTACTCAAGTTGCTCATTACATTTCAAGTATTTTGTTTTCAAAACAGTTTTTAAATGTATTGAGTTCAATCAAAATTAGCATTACTAAATTAATACCTTTTCTTTTGAATAAAAAAAAATCTATGTTTTATAAAATATTTAAGAATATAAGATTGGTGTCATAGTAAACCCCATGATTATGCAACTAGTTTTCAGGTTCCCATTGTCTTCAAGAAGAGTCAAAATGTCACATTTTCAGAAAAAAAGAAGTCTTCCCTAGCTACTTTTTTAATAAAAGTTTGAAAAATTAATTAAAATTGTTAATTTAAATAAATAATCAGACTATAATATCTCTACTGATAATAGCATGCATTTATGTTCAATATGTTGTTGCACATGTGCTAATCAGTCAGAAAACCACTAGCCAATTCTTACTAATATTATAAATAAGAAAGTTTGTTTGGATATTTGGTACTCTTTCACGCAAAAACAACTGAATGGATTTTGATGAAACTTTGCAATAATATAGCTTATACATCAGAATAACTCATAGGCTATAATTTATAAAGATGTTGTGTGAAGTGTCTAAAGTATAATGATAATTGTCTAATAAATAGGAAAAATTTCTGCCATCTGCAAACAATTCTGGGGTGTGCTACAAAAAACCCGTGACAGCATATATTTATCTTTTATGTGTGAAGAAACTCTTTTTGTGTTGTCTATGCAAGGCGCTTGCTTCTAATTTATTCCTGTGATGAGTGTAATGCCTATTTTATTTTAGAATAAAACTTAAGTTTAGAAGGGAAAGGTTATTTTAATTCTATCTTTATTTGAATAGCTACTATTGATTTTTGTCATGTGTAAGCCATTATCGCCAAAATAGTAAACCATACATACAATAAAAATTGATAATTTATTTCTATGCACAGTTTTTTTTATGATTTTATTTTGCACATTTGGTAGTAACAAATTGATTCTTACATCGAAATAAATACTTTTACCACTTTTGATACTTACAGTAGATAAAAATAATAACTACTGTACTGTATTTTTTGGAGTGAGTGAGGGAATATTATGTCACTCTGTTCAGCTACACAAGGGCTTTTGGCGACGGACCTTGTAATTTTGATGACACCTGAGCTGACACCCTCTCCTAACTACCACACCACTCCAACTTAGCAGGATTATTCTACTATTACTTAGCAGGAATAGTAGAATAATCCATCTTTGAAATCCTCTCTTCCAAGATATATAGAAGCACAGGTTCTATGATGAGTATTTTAGCAGGGAAGGTGAATAATTTTGTAGCTGAAATTGCGTTTTCAGCTGAAGGTGTTTTTAACGGATTGCAAAAATGATCATTTTTGTCTCAAAAAAATAGTTAATGTCAAAATTTAAGTGTCGTATGTTTTTTGTATGTTAATGAAGACCTTAGAAAACGATTTGAGTTTATTTTAAGTGAACAGTGTACATAATTAATTTTACTGTGGAATATCTTTAATCAATTAATTAGCTCTAACGGATTAAATTTCGCAAAGTTGAGTATTTTATTTACGTATATCCCTTAATTTTCAATGTAGTGATCCAAAAAAATATTGCGTGAAAAAAACTGCAGTAAGTCATAATGCGGTAGATAAAGGGTAAGCGTGCATCGCTCCCCAACATGGCAGGTTTTTAGTGGTACTAGGCTCGAACTCGTGACAAGACCAGCCACGATTCTATACCTTGACTACTTGGCTACCACGGCCACTGAATTCTTCGAAGTGTAGAAAAAGTACCTACTAAGAATGATGCTAAAGCGTAAGTCTAATCCTTCCCAAAGCTTCAGCTATGAAAGTAGCTATACATTTGCCAACTTGACTCTATCGCCAACATTTTGCTATGTTTTTCATTGAATCGCCATTATAATTTAAGAAAGGGCGTTGCTTGCGAATATTACAATTTTAACATAAAATAAATACAACAGAAAGTAATATTATAGTATTACACTTTCATATATAAATTATTTATACTATTTTAAGCATTCATTACACAAAATTTGTAACAATGTGTTACTTTTGCTGAGCAGAGATCAGCTTAGGAAGATGTTTTCTCAAATCGACTCTCAAGAGAGTTACAGGGAGTTATATATAAAAAAGAATCCTTTTTATCAGCTATTAGATCTACATTCTTAAAATTTAACTAAGGTGTTTTTCTTTCTTTCTTTTTTTTTTTTTTTTTTTTTTTTGTTCAGCTGAGATATGCAAAAAGCCATTTTTTGTTTAATTTACAATTCACGTAAAATTAACTCATTAAAAACTTCTTTATCCTTCAATCTGTGTTGTTTAATTTTTCAGTTCACTGTGCAAAGAACGAGTATACCAGCCAGTATAATATAAATATTGTTACGTAGACCCGGGTTCGAAAGTTCACTATTCTTGTATCATGCTCCTTTTGATTTTGTCGATTTGGGTGAACAAAGCACAGTAAAAAACTAATTATTGAATAAATAATTAGCATTAAGTAATAAAATTAATCATTAATAACAAATACTTAATTAAATTTTTCATACTATATACTTAAAATTGTAATCAATGAAAAGATAATCGAGGGCTTTGGGGGGGTCTCCCCCCCCTTGTGTGCGCCACTGTTGTGTATCATGACTATTTTTTGTTTTCATATTCCCTCTACCTTTTCATCCTCATTTTAATTTTCCCACTTTGACCATTCTCTTTATTTCTTATAAGGTTTTCACAATATTATAACAATTGAAATAATTTTAAAATTTTAATAGCAGTTTTTATTTACACCTTATAATTATTTTACTATTGGTAATGTTTTCATATAAAAGCACAAGTTTTACACTAAATCTTTACATGTTCTTGGCAGATCTATGCCTGTTTTTATGCACATCTGGTCTGAGTTTTTTATCTTTCCCAGAGCCTCACTTTTTACACCAACCTCTTCATGGTCTCGCTTTATGCAATACTATCCACTTCTAAGTATGTATAAAAACGGAAGCAACATGACAAAATAGAAAGTTATGGGATTTATTTGTTATAAAACAAAAATATTGCACAAAATAATCGTATTTTGTAAAAATATAATGAATCTCGTGGGCCATAGAATTATTCAAGGTGTGGCCGTGGGTTGGTCAGCCCTGTTTTAGACTACACTCTTTCAGACTAATAAATGAATAGAGGAATTAAACTGGTACTGTTTAGCAAATGCAATGAAATAAAAGTTGAATTCTAAACTTTTGAACAGGAACTACAAAGTTTTTTTTTAAATTGTAAGTCTTTAAAAAAAATCTAACACAGAATATCGAATTTTATTGGAATAATTCTACATTTCAATGTATCAGGATTATCAAAATAAACAGTGCACCAGAATGATATTATTGTTACACCATGAAATCTGAAATACACAGAATGTGCTGGTTAAAGAAAACTCAACATTCTGTTTTTTGCTTTAACCAACATTTTTCTGAATTAAAATTATATTTCCTATTGAAATGAACAATTCAAAACTCTTTCAGTAGCTAAAGTAAAGCACATGCTAATGTAAATGTAAAAACGATTCTCTTTTGTAATTATTTTACATTATAAAAGTAAGACTTTCTTGGTTACTTAATTCCAAATGTTCCAAATGACTTGTGATATTAATAATGAATATAGAAATTATATGCATATCTATATCAAATCATAAAAAATTAAAGTCCTAATTCTCTAAGGATTTTTTTTAATAATATAAATTTAAAATACTAACTATTCTGGATATTGGAATATTATGAAAATTTGATTTTTTTAATTAAATGATTGAAATTAAATATTTATGTTTGATATATCTTATTAATCATTCTTGTAGGAGCTATCATAATTTTTTTTAAGAACATCTTACCAAGTATTGGTTTTTTGTTCACTTTGTTTCAACATATTTTGTAACATGAATGATTAGTATATATTTATTTGCATTTTTTAGTTGTATGAAGTGTTGCTTTTGGTGTCTGGAAAAGTTTTTGAGATTTATTAGCAAGAATGCTTATATAATGGTAGGTTTTCATATTTCTTAAAGTTAATTTTTATTCATATGGTTAAGTTCATATTGAAGATTAATTTAAGTTGTATCTCAATCTATGAAAACAATACATATTTTTTAAAAAAAATTATTTTCAAATGTCATGAATTATTAAAATTAAAGTTCATCTTAATGATAACTTTCGTGAAAAGGGCCTTTTTTTTCTTTTGATACTTTAAGCTTTATTTTATTTAAACATATTATAGATTTTATAATTCTAGTACTTTATATTCTTTTTTGTTAGAGTACTATGTTTTTAATTTTCTTTATGTAATCGAAATAAAGTTTAATAAACAAACTATCTGAAGTATAAATTCAAAATCAAGCATTTGAATGGAAATTTAGACTAAATTTAATATAAATCTCAATATTAAAACTTTTATTTCAAATGGTTATTATCATACAGCAAATCGAATTTTTTAGTTTTCTTGTTTAATTTGTGACAACGTATATGTGAAAATAGGTATAGAGCAATGTTGGATAAATTATTTTTGTATTAAACTATGTCAGTTGAATTTTTATTATATTTCATCCCGTTAGTCACAATGAATTTATGTTGCCCTTGGTTTTAATAATTGGATTCTTTTTCTTTTTTTTAAATATGCTTTCCAAGTTAGTTTTTTAAAACAAATTCTATTTGTAGATTGCAATATATGGCAAGAATTTTTGCAGTTCTTCAAAAAAAGCATTTCAGTTGCTGATGAGAAATATATTACGGTTAGTATGTTATGTATGAAAAAGGTTGATCCTTTCAGTTATTATTAATATTTTGCAAACAAAAATAACAAATGCTTGGTTTTTAATGTGGTTTTTTGAAATTTTCAGTGTTGTTGTTCTGGATAAAATAACAGATTTTTTGCTCTTCATGGGAAAGCTTGTGGTGGTTGCAATTTCTGGTAATTTGTTTTATTAAAAAAAAAGACTTAATGCTTGGTTTATTGGGCCTAAACTCATGTGATGTCATAGTCACATGATAAGTGCAATAATATGTTCCAGCCAATCAGTTCATGAGCTTTGCTGTTACCAACTTTTACTTTCTACAGAAACTTTCTTTTAAAAAAAATACACATTTGTTGACAATAATATTGCACATAGATAAAAAAAAATGCATTTGATTTAAAAGTACATGTATAATATATATTTCTTTAATTTTTTTTTAAAAACTTTTGAATAATTCATATTTGAACGTTTTTACTGAACTATCAAATTTGAAATTTATCTGAATTTTACATATAAGACTGATGACAACTTTGAATACAATGTAGAACATAGGATTACATTTATCATGTGACCATTATGAATTTAGCTCATTATGGACTCTCTATAAATACAATAGATTTTGGTAAATGGGACTAATATTCGATTTAAAATCTAAAATATGATAATGAACATCTACTTGTATAGACTGTTTTATTGAGATAAATGATACTCATTTGAAAAAAAGAAAGAAAAAAAGTTCATACCATATATTTTACTTTTTATTAAATATGCATTTCTTTGGATGATAATGATTTTTCTGTCAAATATTACTATTCATCACAAAATCACTAATTTAATCCATTTGTAGTTCAATTCATCAGAATCAGTACTTTGGCTATGAAATAATTTATTTCTTACTTCATACAACCTTCTCATTGCTAATTTGTAATGATTTTTGTGGGATTAATTTTAAATTTAGAACTATGTTGATATACTTGCTTTGTATTATTTTACTTATTTCATGTGTTATGTATGTAAAATATTACTTTAAAAATCCGTTATTACTCTCTTTCCCTTAAATCAAAGGTTCATATGAATAGATTTTGTCTTGTAAATTTTTAAAATGGAAAGATTTAATAGCATAGCTACAAATTACTTAGTTTCCCAAATTGTATGTTTTTTTCCTTACTAAAATTAGTAAACTGTTTCTGAGTTGGTATTTTTTTTATAAGTAATGAGACATATAACTGTTTTTTCTTTTTTTACTTGAAATTCACTTAGTTTGTAAATTTTCTTAACCAGAACAAAATATTCTTATTAAGTCCCAATTAACTAAAATCTACTGTATATACATAATATATAAATGTATTTATTATTTTTAAATTTTATGTCATAATACTGAATAATTTAATTGGAACTATATTTAAAATGTTACATGTTTAGGTTTTTGTGAAAGTATTTAGATACTCATTTATAACTAATGTGTGATAGGAAAAATAAGACAATGCGTTATTATGCTTGCAGCTTTTGCTTATTCATTATTTTTTAATCCTGGTAGCAGGACTAATTTAAAAAAAAAAACATTGGTTTTTAGTTATTTTTGTGGATTTCAATTTTTTTCAGTCATCCAATAAAAAAACATGTTTCCTTAAATTGTTTAATACAGCTATGTTATTTTCTTTATAGTATTGTTCAGTGCAATTGCTAATATATTTAATTGTATTTAGTTATAATAATTATTTTGTGATTTAAATTTTTTTCAAAAAGAAGTGATGCATATAACTTATTTAATCAATAAAGTTTTTGACATTATTATTGATATTGCAAAATACTTCGAAATCAAATAAAATGTGTGTTTTTGTAATTCTTTCTTAGCTTATCAATATGTAATTATTACATTATTAAAATTTGATGTCTCAATCTTATCCCAAAATATCTTTAAAAAAGGATTTTTAATGTAAATGTTTTGTACAAACTTAGACTATTAGTTAATTTAAACTAGTCTAATTATTCTTTAAATCTGATTATTTTCGCTTTCTGTGCAGTTGCTGTTTCCTTCTACTTCTTTGCAACTGAACAAAAGTTTTATAGAGGCATTCCACCAATGAATTATAATTTTCTTCCACCAATTGTAAGTATTTTTCAATCAATATTTTTGTTCTAGCAATTTAAGTTAATTTAGATTTTAAATTTCTCTTTAATTTATCTCATACATTTATGATAGAAGTACTTTTGATTGAGTCGTTGAGTATAATTTCTTTATTATGTATATGTGGTAGTCAAAATAATAGAAATATAATGAACCTAAATTATTGTTATAGAAGCCCTTTGGCTGAGTGGTTGGTGCATCTAGTTTATACACCACAGGTCTGAGGCTCAAATCTTGGGCTGGGCAAGGTTGATTCAGTCTTTCATCCCTTCAATAGGTCGATAAAATTAGTACCAAGCTTGCTTGGGAACTTAACACGGGAGGTTTCACATCAGACTGACCACACATTAAAATAGGCTTAGGCTGTAACTTAATTCCTTAGAATAGCTTTTGGTCCTAAGGAAAGCAAGAAATAGTTCCTCACACCATCAAAAATGTGCTTCCAGGGTTTAAATTTGGAATCAAGCAGAATGATCAGATGGGAGAAATGTTCCCTAACATAAACTCTACCTCTGTAAAGAACAGTGTAAAGCAATTCGTTTTAACAAATTGCATTTCTCTGTCATCAGGGCTCCACTTTTGATATTCTACATACCTTTGTACACACTGTGAACGGGTTTGACTTTCCAATATGGTCATAAAAATTCAATCTTCAAAACTCCCAACAAACTGTAGTGTTCGGAATGGAATCTTCTCAATTGGTGTTTAAATGTATTGTTATTTTTTTCTGCTATAGATTTATGTTTTGGACAAATAGTTTGCACTATTATTTGTAGACTTTTCTTTTGATGACTTCATTTTCTGTCTACAGTTTCTATATTGAAAGATAGCACATTTTTTTTCGATACCTGGCTGTGATTAAGCTCCTGCTACATCAAAATTTTTGACTGTTTTAAACACACTGAGTGAGCACCTATAATGCTTTTTTTGCTTGAGAATTTTAAAATATCTCAGAATGGTGTCATATCCGTAACTAGACCACATAATAGATAGTTGACTTCCTGCCCATATTCATATATTGACCAAACTGTAATATTACACTATTTTATACGCATGAATCTTTTTTTGCTTTTTCTTCAGTAACTGTATATGTTGTCTACCATATACATGTATTCACATAATTTTTCTAACTTGTTTTTTACTCTTTTTGATTGGGAAAATTGTTACAAAGATTTTTGTTTGTATTTGATTTATAAGCAACCTAATAGTTTTTTGTATTGTCTATTTATTAATAAACCATGCAACAATTTTCAAGATAATTTATGCTTTTAAAAAAAAATTACGCAGAGAATATTTGCTTTGAATATATAATTACTAGCTATATATATCCTTTTATGTCATTTCAAAATTTTATTTGACATTTTACATTTTCATATCCTTTGACATTTTCATCGAGGTATTTTTGTAGATTATTATTATAGTAATAACTATTCTTGTTTTTCCTGAATTTTTAAGCAGTAACTTAAAAAATCTCTGTGTGTGTAACAATAATCAAATTTTTTAAAGTGATACCTATTTGAGCAACATGTGTATTTAAAATATTTGTGCATGTTTTCATCATAGACAATATTTTGTGCATTTGAAAAAAATTAAAAATCACTGAGGACTTCTGAAAGATTTGAGTTATATTAAATAATAATTTTATATATATATATATATATATATATATATATATATATAATCTAATTATATTAGGATTATTCAGTAATTGTATTTTAATTATAGAACAAGAACTGAAAACTAAAAATAAATGCTTTTTTTAATTGTGAGGTTATTATTTGAATGTATGATTTTTAGATTTAAAATTAATATTTATGCAATTTTTATTCTTATAGGTGATTGGCTTTGGAGCATATTTGATTGCTTCTGCATTCTTTAGTGTATATGGAATGGCAGTAGATACCTTATTCCTGTGTTTCTGTAAGCATTACATTTCTCAAAATAATACATTTTTAAAATTTATTATACTTGTATTTTAAGTAAAAAATATCATAATTAAGATATATACTTTTAAATTGTGTAGTAAATATACAAAACGATATTTCAAGGAATTACATTATGTAATGGAGTATTATAAAAAATATTTAACAGTTTTTTCTCTCTCCATGCATTCTATAAATGTACTTTTACAGCAAAACAATAATTATCTTATAATTATGAATTTTTATATATTTTACTACAAATCTTGTTTATTTTATACAATTAATAGTAAATTCCTTGACTAATGTAGATTATTTGTTTAAACTGTTCTTTTCAAAAATTAAAAAGGTAACAAAAATTTTTTTAAATAATAAAAAAAATATAGAACACATAAGATCTTCATTATATCTTATGTTAAAGACCAGAATGTTTTACAATATTTATATACCAAGAGATGGTGCTAATATTGAAGGATATGTTTCAGATATATGTATACTTGGAGTAAAAAATTATAAAAGGGGCTGAGGTAAAATAAGTAAATTTATTGTAAATTCTTATCAAAATTTTAAGAAGTTGTCCATAAATGATTGCTGTAAAATTTTTAAACAAAATTAAGTAAACCACACCATTAGGTTCACTTTCCATGAGAAAATGAAGGAAAAAAATTCTCTAGTTGTGAAAGTTTTACCATCTTGCTTGAATATGAGCTCACTGTAATGGACTTTGTTGAACTCAAGTTTGTCTTAAATGCCTGCTAACGTACTACTCATTTACAGCGCAAATTCTAGCTGTGTTGATGATAGAGCAATATTAAATAAGTTAGCTTTAATTTTGTGGGATAATTACTCAGAAAGATGTTGACTTGCTAAGTCTGTTTCTAATAACTTTTGAATTAAAATTAATCAGAGAAGAAAGATTATCACTTATTCCCTTTGATTCAATAAGGCTTTCTGAGAAATGATATAAAATAGCAGAATTAAAATGAATAATAGATATATGACTGTTATGAATATATTTAAATTAAAGTATTTTTTAAGTGCTCAAAAGACTGGTCAATGCTGAATTGCACAAATGAATGATTTAGTGTTAATGAAGGGTGAGTATTTTCTACTGCTTGTATGAAGAATGGCAAGAATGATTCACACCTATAAAAGGAACTGATGACATAAAGGAATTGCTAATTTTAAAACTTTTGAGTGTACTGTGGAGATAAATTATAAACTGGTTAAACTCTTTGTAGATGATTGAATTATTAACTTTTGATTATTAGTGATTTTTTTTGTTTTTAAAGTTTTGGTAATTCAGGTAGTTGTATATTCACATGAGAAATTTGTCTGATGTTACTGTTATAATTTTATATTACAATTATATGTTACTATTTAATTTGTTTTTCATTTAAATTGATACTCTGGTCATAGAGCAGCAGTGTGTTATAAGGCTTCAATACCAAGCGATAGCATTGGTAACATTTTAACAACTATTTTATGTACAGTTTGTACATGGAGAGTAAAAGTTGTGGTTATCTAGTCTCAATCTTACTTTTGTGTGAGGAGTTAATTTTCCTCCCTTTTTAACAATAGAGGACTCATTTTCTTTTCAGTGAAGTATAATTTTCTTCCACCTAATTAACATTTAATGTAAAACCTGGCATATAATGCACACTTTGGACACAAAAAATGATTGAAATTTATTGGTGTGTGTTAAAGTGATAGCTTAAGGGGACACAGTATGATTCAATTGACAAAAATTGGTTAAAAAATCAAATATAATTTTTTTAGCCTGAATTAATCTTTTATATATATATATTTCCATTAACTTCACAAAATTTGAAAGCTCTAAACTTAAAAAAAGCAGAACTATGATAACTTTTACATTCGTTTTTATTCACATCCCTATGGCAAATCAAAACTTTAAACTTACTTATCTCAGAAAGATAAAATTACTCGTTTGTCTTCATTCAAAATGCTAAGGCTTTTTTTCTATTTTGCCTAATGCTTTGCATTTTTTTTACCCATTGCCAATATTACATGTAACAAAAGTTGGTATGCATTTTTGAATCAAAGCAATACTTATTTTTTAAAAAAATAACTGAACTCAGAATTTATAGGTTTTTTAAGGAATTTTCAATAGGCATTCATAAAAAGAGACATTGTAAGAAGACCAATCATGTTATCGCAACTTCCATACCAACTTTTGTTATACATAGTTTGACGTACTTATAAATCAAATTTCATGCATGTACGTAAATATTTGTAGGAGGAGTAGCATTTTGAAATCACTTTACAAATTTTGCGTTTTTTCCTTAAAAAATTATGTAGTTAGCCTTTTATGAAATTTTGAGCACGAAATCTGTTTTACGTAGTATACACACATAGGAGAAAACCAAAAAAATTTTTTAAATCCTTGAACTAAAAATTTTTGTGTAAATCGTACCATGTCCCCTTAAAAGAAAGAGTATAAAAAAATTCGACTTCTACATAAATTGGAATCAAGTTTATTTAAAAGAAATGATATACATAATGAACTTGGATCATTTGTAGTTCTAGAAGTATACTATATTTTCAAAAGCCTGGGATAATATCTCAAATAAGTTACTTCAAAACATAAGATCATTGCACATACATATTTCAGATTACTTCATAAAAAAGGGAGTGCACATTATATGGCAGATATTTTTAAATATTAAAAAATTGTAGCTTAAAAGTGGAGGAGCACATTATATCCCGGATTTTACAGTATCAAATTGAAACTACTCAGATCTTTTAAAGCAGGGGTGGGCAGACTTTTGCATGGCATGGTCTACTTTTAATTTCTTCAAGGTGTCACGGTCTACCATGTGACGTAGTTGTGATAAGCAAAAAAAAAAAAAACTCAACACAATATTTGTATTACAACAATAATAAATACAGAATGTGTGCTTACTTCCCTACATAACTACAGCAGAAAAACAAAACTTACTCTTTTAAAACTACGTTTTAAGTCAAACGCAAAATACAATCATAATAATTATACCTATAAATTTAATATCAAATGATGCATTTTCAAACAATTCACAATACATCACAAATTAAGTAATTTTCCCTTAAAATTATATAGTTTTTATAGCTATAGTCTCAATAGACATCTTAGTCGTCGAATTATCTGCCCCAATCTTGAATACCTTGGTGTATTATTACTAACTGTGCTAATCTTACACTGGATTCTAAGTGGTCATCTGTGAAACGGGAATATGTTGTCTTAATTATGTTCTTCGTTGAAAATGTAGATTCTCACAGGTAGGTAGAGCAATGTTAAACCAATTGCAGCTTTTTAAAATTGGGATACTTTACTTCGACCAATAGATTCCATAAGTTATTCTTTACATAATTACGTCCTTTTGAAAGAGAAAAGCTTCGTTTTCCTCAAGAGATAAAGAAAACATGTAACATACACTTGCTAGAAAAAATCTGCATTCACCCATAAGAAATAATAAAGCAAAAGTAAAATTTAATAGAAATATAATTTTTTTTCTAACAAAATTTCACGAATTTGTTTACTATTGTTTTAATATTGAGCATGCAAGAATTCGTTAATTTTTTTAATTAAAACTACTTAGGATAACGGGAGTTTTGTAGCAAAATACACAAATAGTAGGCAGAAAAAGTATGTGTTCACTATTTGAATATTCATGGTTCTTGGAATTTGTATCAACAGGCAACAGAGTTTTTGCATTTAGTTATCAAGTAAAATAGCTTAAGGAAATTGTGAGGCAATAATTGCTACATTTTTGTAAGATACGAAGCAATTCAAGGACATGGAAAATAAAAAGGAAATTAGTACCAGTGAGCGTAAAATCAAGGTGAAAATGTGAAGAGATGGAAAAAGTCGTCAGGATACAGCCAGATCCGTTGGACGACAATATTCATCTATCCAGCATGTTATTTATAACTTTAAATCTACAAGAGTTTACACATACAAACCTCTTTTAAGTCGTCCATCTGAAATCACAATAAGAGAAAAACAAAGTATGACATCAATGGTGAAAAATAAATCTGTGTTTGTCTGCAACTTAAATAGCAACAGACATTCATGAGCAGTTTAACAAAAATATTTGGGTGGATACCAAAAGAAAAATCTTGAAAAAGACCAGATACCATAGTTGAGTGTGTGACGAATCTTTATGGCACCTTTCCACTAATACTCTTAGGCGTCTTTGGGGATTGTAAATTTGCGTATATTTCCAATCACCTCTAAAAGAAGAAAATGGGATATGTAAAGTAGATAAGATATTTAAGGAGAGCGTTGTAAGTTAGTGGAGAAGGCTATTGAGCCAACAGCAGTAGTGACGAGATTTAGAGGATTCAATTGGATTAAGATATTGGAGTATTGCTGATATTATGCAGTGAAGGGACCTTAGGAGGATTAATCTACCTGGGGAGATCATAAGTACAACCAGGTGATATATTCTAGCTTAGTACCACTTACCACAAGCGTTAGTTTAATAAAATTAGTTCAATTTTAATGAAAGCTAATAATTCAAGTTGCATGTATTTCTCAGACCTCCTATTCTGGTAAACCTTTTTGATAGTGAGCTTAGTAATTGATTAATTTCGTAATTTAATTTAATAGAAATCCCTTTTTGACGTAGACATCTGGTTAAGTATTTGTCATTAGAAGTTTGATATTTGAACTAAGTGAATAAATATAATTTATTATTATACAAAAGATGTCTGGTCATTCATTGCCTCAAGTTAACCTTAGTGTTCATGGTGGAACCCAGGGGGGTTCTCACAAGTGGTTCGCAGAAAGTCTTGTATTTCAATGACCAACCGGCTTAAGCGGATAGCTTTTGAAAAAGATCATATTCATAAGCCTCTTGAGCTCTGGAGGACTGTGATATTCTCTGACGAGGGCAAATTTTGTATCTTTGGCATAAAAGGTTGTAAATTAGTCTGGAGAAAACCTTGCACAGCCCTTCAAAAAGAGCATTTAGTACCAACGGTAAAGAACGGCGGTGGTGGAGTCATGGTGTGGGGGTGCATGGCGATCAATGATGTTGGCAAGTTGGAGAATATATAATCAATTATGAACAAATATGATTACTTTGATGTCCTAAAAAACAATTTAAAGGAAAGTGCCACAAAACTCGGCTTAGGATAATCTTTTCGTTTTCAACACGACAACAATCCTAAGCACACCACTGAGATTGTGAAACTTTGGCTCTTATATAATGTCCCAAATCAACTGCACATGACCCCACAGTCATCTGATCTGAATCCTACAGAACACCTATGAGATTTGTTGGAACGCAGGATTCGTCAACACAATGTATCTAGCAAGGATATGCTGAAGAGTGTTCTTAAGGACCAATGGAAAAAGATAAGTTCTGAAAAAGCCCCAAGATTTGTTAGTTCAATGCCAAAATGACTTCAGGAAGTTCACAAATGATGAGATTAACCAACCAGCTACTAAATAGATCATTATTCTTTTTAAATCATTTTTGTAGTTACTACTAAAACAGTGAACGCAGACTTTTCTACTTGGTTTTTGTTATTATCGTTACAAACCTGTCTTTATTTTAAAATCTATGAAGGCAAACCAAATTTATTTTTGTTATTCTGAATACTTAAAATGAACTAAATAAAATCTAATTAAAATTTGTTTTTTAAATTCCGGTTTTTAAACTTTTTTTTCATTGTTTATGTAAGCAATAGTACGTGAACGCAGACTTTTTCTAGCTAGTATATATTTAGTTTTCACATCAACATTGCCAAATGAATAACTCATGAATGCAACTTTTGTGGGATTCTAGTCTAGTAAATTCTTGAAAACGTCTCTCATATTTGGTTTGGGGTTATATTCACGGGTGTTTTCATTATCTTGGTAACCACCTGTGTTTCTTTTAGTATGCACGTCTAAGATTTTATGTGATGGCGGTCACCCCAAAATGTCTTGGCGGTCGATCGTGATCGACTTAATGCCCACCCCGGTTTTAAAGGATATCTATTTGGTTCTCTGATATAAAACTAAATATAGCCTTTTATACATACATACATATATATATATATATGTGTGTGTGTTATTGAAAGATGTACAATACACTGACATGTATTAGAAAAAGAAATAAAGAATTTGAATTTTCAACTTTCTTATGTAATTGAATAATTTATTGTAGGCATGTTATTCATTTCTGAATAGTAGTTAAATATTTCTGTGAGAAAGTTTTTGAGTTGTTTTTCATGTTTAATTTTATTTATTATTACTGTATATTTAACCTGAATTAAATTATTTGTTCGAAATAATTTAAAAATTACTTTTTAAAAATATGTTTAGGTTTTTTTTATAATGTTCCTTTAATGTTTATAATTAAATAATTTAAGGCCTGCAGCCTTTTTTGTAAAAAATTTGACTGACTGAAAAAAATCATCTACAATCATCAAATAAAAAGAAATTTATTTTATGCTATTTCCGTATATTTTATATTTTCAGTTTGTCTAATTATAATTTAAATTTCCAAAATTTAATATATTTAATTAAAAAATGTTTCAATTTGATCAGTTAACTGCATTCTTAACATTAAAATAAGCTTTTTCTTTTTTAAATCTTGTTTGATAAAGGTATAACTTGAATATACTGTGTGCAGTATTTAATTGTTTTTGAAGGTTTCAAGAGAAAAAAAAGTTAAATATTTAGTTTTGATTTAATTTTTATGAGTATAGTTAAAAATCCAGCTCTCAAACAAGATGTCATAAGATTAGGATCCATGCATTGTTGAAGAAACCCAAACGTTGCTAAGGAAAAAGCAAATTTTCTTTTAGGCATACTTATAAATTAATAATTGTTGGCAATTTTTTTGGAAATAGCTCTGCAAACCATCAATTTCTAATATTTTTTGTTTTTATATTTCTGTATCCATAAATTTATTGATTCTGACTTTTCAAGCATTTATAATAGTTATTCAAACAAAATTAACATTTCTTCTTAAAAAAAAAGGGGGAAGGGGGATAATATGTGATCAGTTAGTGAGTTTTACACAAAACAGTCCTGGCGAGTTTTTACTTTATCTTCCTCCTCTGCCAAGCATAACTTTGATGCATGTTGTTATGTTCAAATGATATGCTGTATCTTTTCTATTATTTTTACTAATTTGTTTGTGCTTTGTAGCCAAAATTATATATATAAATGAATTATAGCAAAAAAAAAGTATAGTTCAAAAATTAAATTTTTGTTTTGGCAACACTCATTAAAAATTTATACTTACTGACAGAAATTGTTGAGATTACTTTAAAAATCTATCCATGCAAAGAATGTTGCATATTGTCAGCCTAATTATCAGACTGCGTAACTCCACTGGTGTAACGATTTGATATCGGAGTGCAACGCGCCAAGCGCTTTTTGATGCGATTAAGGAATCGCGCCAAGCAGTGGTTGTTTTCGAGTTACATGAAATCCAAGATGACATCCTAGCGTTTCCCCTTTGTTTTGTCTATACCATGCATCAGTGCGCACTCTGTTTTTAATTTAGTCCTTTGATCAGTGTAATCACAATTTATTTTTAATTTCATAATAAAACTAGATTTCGAAGGGAGAGGTGGTGGCTAGATTTTAAAATAAAATAAATACAACAGAAAGTAATTTTAATGTATTACATTTCCAGATATAAATTATGTACACTATTTTAAGCGTTTATGACACAAAATTTGTAACAATATTGCACAATAAAAATTTCAAAGTAAACCATATTGTAATATTATCGCCTATCTTGGCAAACATAAACAACAACTTGACGTCTAACCCTACTGTAGCAAATTACCATCCCAGATGGAGTTATGCAGTCTTATAATTAGACCAACTATACTTAAATAGCTAGTTTTATATAAAAAAATATTCATATTATTTTAACATGTATTTTCTCTCTCATATTCTCTTTGCAGTGGAAGACTGTGAGAGAAACGATGGATCTCCTGAAAAACCTTACTTCATGTCCAAGGAACTGATGAAGATTTTACACAAAAAGAACAAATTCCGTGAACTCTCACCTACAGCCTCTCCTCGTAAATGAATCTTAAAAGAAAACTTCCTCAATTCTTTGGTGTCTACCAGTAGAAAGTAGTCATTGTATTCCAAAGCCTAAACTTAAAACTTCTATGCTATTTTTGATTTTCATCTAATGTATCAAATCTGAAGGATCTGATAAATGTTTGTTTATTACTCATACTTCCTTCAATATTTTTCCTGATATCTTATATAAATGTTGATATTTGTATGTGTAAATGTGTTTTAGTAAAAATTATATTTATGTATGTATTAGTTTTTTTTTGTATTTTTAAAAAAAATCTTTATTTTATTTTCTAAGTATTTAAAGTATAAGAGTTAATGGTTCCTCTGATCTCTTAAAACTTTTATCTTTAAAAACCAAACCTTACTTGTATAATTATTATTGGTCTAAGGGCACACACTCTTGAAGATTTTGGTGAATGTTATACATTTTTGTATGGTTGTTTTTTCATTCATATATGTGGAAAGGTATGATATCTTACAATGCTTTCAAATGTTAATATTTGATGTGGTGAATACAGTATTAGCAAATTTATCCCCAGTTCTTACTTCTTTATGTATTTGAGATTTATGATAATGTAGATGGATTGTGTCATATGAATGTCTTTTTCTAGAACTTAGCATTTCCACTTCCTGCTTGTTCTATTTTTTGTGCATTTTATTTTGTCCTATATAAAAATACTGTCTAAATAGTTGATAGAATTATTAGGTGTTTCTAAATTTTTCTCAATGTTTGGATGAGTTTTGTCAATGTGCAACAAAATGTTTTAATCCTAAGACATACATTTCCACAAAAAAGTTATCTGGGCAATCAAAATCTAAGATGCAGTTTTAAAAAAATAAATTGGAGAAAGTTTTATGGGAAACCTTAAAGGTTAGCTGCTGAAATGTTAAAGAAAAATAAATTTTCCATAAAAAAAAAAATTTCTTTGGATTAGCAAAATATCAAGGTATTTGCTTAAAGTTTTTTGAAATATGCAAGAAATAAGCATAGTATTCATTTGTTCAGCTACTTCCAAACTTAAATTATTGCAGTGGAAACAAATTAGTTTTAAATATGTACAAAACTGTTATTTTCAATCATTTAGTGTGTATTAGTTGTACATAGATTTTTAATAGAAAAATTCAAAATTTATTTAAATCTTTACTTGATTTTAGTATGAACACATATTTACAACATCTCTTGAAGAATTAAATTTAATACCTACGTTTTATCTAGAACTATTCCTTGGTATAAATAAACTTCCTATATAAAGTTTAATTATTTTTTTAAATCATAACCTCCGAAAGGAAATTATGACATTTTTATCAAATTGTCAATTGAATTTTTTTACTACTTGAAAGACAAAAAAAAAAAAAAAAACTTCATTGGAAAGACATCTGTAATGATTATTAGTTGTATATGGTTTTGTCTTGTAATGGGCACTCAAATGTTATGAGTCAAAACTAATTCAAAAGCTGCTTAAAGTAACATTTTCATTTTTTTTTTTTTTTTTTTTTTTTGGAATTAAATTATATAATCTACTTATATCCAAGATTTTTTGATTCTTTAAGTCATGTTTGCCTAAATGTATTGATTTTTTTCAGGTGCTATATTTCCCACATGGTTTTTATTAATTCCTATGTATAGAAAAAACATAGGCTTGTGATATTCAAGAAAAGAGCAAACAATATGAAGCTTTAAATCTCATGTTGCTTTATAAATCATAAACTGCCATTTTTCATAAACATATACTTGCTTCATTATTGAAAGAGAAATCATTATTTAGGACTTGTCCTTTCTATTTCTGCACAATCATGCCAGTTATTTTCATAAGGAAGCAAGCAATATATTTTTGCTATTTTTGTATTAAAAAATCGGAACTTTTTAAATTACTGCACTTGTCTTTAACTTAGTTTTGCAAAAGTTACCAAAAAATTGTTTAGTAATCCATTTACTGAATTGATAGCAATTCATTTTTGTAATTACTACAAAATAATTAATCAAACATTTAACCAAATGCTACAAAATATTCTAGTGCAAGATGCAAAATTAGGTTGTGTGAATGGGTTGTAATTCACTAAAAGCACAAACAATTTTAAAAGTTGTTAAAAGTAATTTTAGTTAGGAAATCATGTCAAGTTAGTATTTTGTATGACAGTTTTATAAAATTTTTACTGATGAATAATACTTAAAAGCACACTTGTTTCTTCTAAATTACAAAAATATCTAGTTACATTACTTGCCAAACTGTCTTCCAAAAAGATGGTTAATAATACAACTATCACCAACAAGCCCGATTACTTCAAAAGTTGTATTAAAAGACTATAAAAAAGTAATTTTTAATATTTTAGAATTATTACATGAATTACATTCTGATCTAGGATCTAGAAATTTGTTCCATGCATTCATCTGCTATAAGCAGTTCACAATTCTCTATTAATTGAACATAATTGTTTTCCAGAGATTTAATCTCTATTGTATAAAAGAAAATGTTAATGTGAAAATAGAAAATAATTTTGTGTATTTCTCAGGGTTTTATGATCTTTCTATTTATATATTTTATAAAGATTTATTGTAAATTTTTAGTGTGGATATAGTTTAAAACAACTTTGTTTTTCATGTAACTATTGATGTTATTTCTTTTGGCTAAAAATATATAAATATAATTTAGAGTTAGAGATTATTATAGCTGTGGATTTGGGGTTCCTTTTTTGACATTCTCGTTTTTCTTGCAGTTGTGTTTCTAAATATATAGTCAAGATATTTTGTATATTACATATTTTTAAGAATTTATATTATTGCTCTTTTTTAAGTTTCACACCAATAAAGAAATTTTTTGTAATGATTATTTTTATGAATATGTATTCTGAATTTTATATTTTGTTGGGTATGTTTTTATGTTTATATGAATAGATTTTTTTAAAATAGTGTTGTCTTAAAATGTTTAAAAAATGAGAGAACTTGGATTTATGTACCTATTTCTTCAGATGTTAAGATCATCTGAATTCAGTATGAAATGTAAATTGTGTTACTTTGCCAAATTTCAGATTTAAAATTGAGAGAAAATGTTGCATTTTGCAAACACTTTCATTGAGAGAAATATATTTTTTGTATATAGATATATTCAATGCTGTCTCGATAGTATTAGCATGATCGTTGAATTTTTGCTCATGAAAATTTTGGTGTATTTTATAAATATTTCCATAAGCCTGTTTATATTGTTGAATGCATTATTAGAAATATGTGTCATTGACTATCTTAATAAAATTTCGGAGCATGAACATCTTGTTTTCTTTATTTTTTTACGTACATTGTATATTCTCGTCTCTTTTTTTTAACCAAGCAATGAAATAAATTAATACAAAAACCCATACAGCTATAGTAGTTGAGTATTCATGGTCAGGAAATGGGGTGCTAGCTCAGGTGTCATTCATTCTTGTTACTTGTCTTTGGTACAAAATTAAGAGGGCTGTAGCCAATAGCTCTGTTGTAACATCGAAGTGCAACAAAAATAAACAATCAAGCAAAAACTACCTATATTAATATGAATTATATTTATTTTTAAAAAAATGTTGTATATTTAAAAGTTTTTTTATAAAAGTGAGAAGTATTTGTATTATGAAATGCAAACTTTTTCGAAAAAATGTGTGGTACGTATTAGATTTAAATTTGTCCTTTTTATTTATATTCATTGAATCAAAGTTTTATAATAATAATCTATTAACACTATAAATCTTAAGTATAGTTAAAGCTTTCTACATACATTTTAAACAATAATAGAGTAAATGCCATATGTAGGATTTTATCATTTGTAAGAGTGACCGTTTCTAAAAATATGGACAAATAAAGATGACAGGATGTTAAATTTTACATTTTTTAGTTAGTGGAAAAGTATGAGAATCTACACTATTAAAATTCGTAGGTAAACAAACGTATCTATGTTTCTACTTGCATCTATCTTCTCACGACGCAGAAACTCACAGGTGCCAAAAGATCGGGGAATCCGTTTTGACCATTTATATTCTGATATTGTTATTAGTTTTAAAGATATTAATTAAAAACCTTTGTTTTACTCCTGCGTGTAGTTCCTACCGCCAAACAGAGTGAAAAGCCAGAAGGTGAATTTTTTTTTATCCAAGACGTTCTTAAAACACGATCTAATATTTTTTATGAGACTCGGACAAAAAATAATTACAGAAAAGACGTTACACTACCGTTTGCAACCGCGTTCGAAAAACATCGCTTAAGTTTTTGATTTTTTAAAAAAACTCAAAATTTTATTCGCGCAATTAATAACTTCGCCAGCAATTTTGTAATTGGAAAGATAATTTATTTCGACATGATACAGTATTTTTTTTTTTTACAAAACAAGGATACTTTATATATTTTATTATTTATTCTAAAATGAATCAATATCGATGCGTTATATGAAAGTGATTTTTAAAAAGCTCATACTTTGATCTTTTAGAGTGAGTTAGTGATTTAAAAAATAAAACGCCGAAAACTTTTTTTTACTAATTTTTAAGAAATACTCAAATTTTAAATATTTAATAACTACTTATCGAATTCAAATTTTTTATAACTTCATTTATAAAAATAATTGCATGAAACTTTTGTATCGAACATTTCAAAAAATGCTCACAATTTTAATTCAACATTTAATATAGTTGTGATATTTTGTAATTATAACACTTTCTACTTTTTTCAACATACAACCATTTTTAAAAATGTACATTTTTGTTTCCAGGGCCTAGAAAGTTACAAAGCGAGTGAGTGAATATTAATCAAGTGATGAGGATGAGACTTGAGCTGGCACCCATCTCTCTTAACTACCATACCACACCAATGCTAGGATGTTTAAACTCTCCACAGATTCAACAGCGGGTCTTCAGCGGTAGCCAAAATTTTAAAAGGGCAGTATAATTGTGGGAAATTACCACGCGAATTTTGTTAAGACAATATAGAAATCACACACACATACCAGGAACGGCTGAAAGCCACAGAGGATGAGGAATTTCCATGACAATATGTTATGCATTTAAAAATATTCGTGCAACGCCGAAGGGAAATAAACCTGCCTGACAAAGAAAAGAAGCGAAAAAATTTCGAAACAGGGAATTTTAAGTTATACACTCGGTAAAAGCCCGAGCAACGCAAGGCTAAGTGGAGGGGGGATCATTTTGAAAAAGAGTATTAGAAGTTCTGATTTTGTGAAGGAAAGGGAAAATTTATAAAAGTAGAGAAAGCCTGTGCAACGCCGGGCCATGCAGCTACACGGAGAAAAAAGACATACTCAAAAATGAACACATAGACATACTCATTTTGAAATGAGTATGTTTGTATATCAAATTTGAACACATGCCTTTCTCGAATTTGATACTGTACATGTACTTGAAATCCCCTAAAAATGGTTAATTAACACTCTCAGACAAATTAAAAAGATATTCAGGATTACAAAAGCTCTTTTAATATTCTGGCTAGATATTTTAAAAATTGGGGTTCTACAACAAACTTTGTTCTCTTAAATCTACCGAACTATATTTCGTATCTACCACGCTGCACGCGGAGGAACACATGAGTATTAAAATTATGTAATGAGTAAGATTTTTTCCCCACAAACAAGCATTTCCATGCTTCCTGTTGTCTAGATTACAGTTTTAGTCTTCTGTCCTTTATTTATAAATGGACATTTCAAATATTATTGGTGTTTACTAAATCTTTTATTAAAAGAATATTAGGGCTCCCCACTTTCAATTTTTAAAAAGGATTACTAAATTTACACTTTGTTTACTAATAATCTTTTTTTTTTTTTTTCAAAAGAAAATTCTTATTCTAGATTGAGATTTTGCTTATTTTGGCCATTATGAAATGTGATACGCATGGCAGCAAAATGAAAATAGTTTACAGACAGGTTAAATAAATTGACAGCTGTATGTTTTATTGCAGATATTTACAATGTAAATTTGCATGGCCACGATAGTAAATCTATCGGAAATAATTCTTTTTTCACTGGCAGCAAATTGTAATTTTACTTCAACTTTATTTTTAATTAATGCATTTTTAAATGTTTCTTGGTCAAAATTCACAAATAAAACTTGGAATTTTTGGATTTATTGAAAATTATTCGAATTATTTTCAATATATTGAAATCTCACGAATATATAAAAAAAACATTTAAAGAATCGGATTTATAACATTTCACCATTAATCTTTTCACGTCCTGATATTGGTTTCTTTTTTTGGTTTAAAATCTTTTTAGTTTTTAACAGTTATTATTTTTCCATTTTTCTTCTGCTTCTTTTCCCGGCATTTCCTTGTGTTCTATTTCTTTAAATACTGGTACTCATATTTTTCTACAATAATAGCACTAACATTTTTGCTTTTTTTAAAATTAATGTATGTCTCTTTTGTCAGGAATAGTCTATTTTTTAAAATTACTTACATGTTGAGTTCTTAGTGTGAGACCACCTTCTTGGATTGAAAACTATTAGATTCCAAAATCTCTTATTTGCAGTAATTTCAAAACTGCGCCTAAAAGATTTTTTTTTTTTTTTTTTTTTTTTTTTTTTTTGCGCGTGAAGAAGTAACAAATTAGCTCCTATATGTATATATTGTTCTAACGAGGGGTATATTTTGAACAGTTGTTTTTATAAACGTTAACTTCAGCAAGTCGTGGTGGACATGGTAGCTTAGTGGTCAAGGTAACAGACTCGTGACTAGTATGTCATGAGTTTGAGCCTAGTGCTGCTGAAGATCTGCAGTGCTGTGTAAGGGAGCGATGCACGTTAAATTTGTCGAGAGCTGAAACGTCCTCCTGCTGGTGTGGTAGTTAGGAAAGGAGGGGTGCCAGCACAGGTGTCGTCCTCGTCACTTGACCATGGTTCAATATTACGAGCTCTATCGCCAAAAGCCCTTGTGTAGGTGAACAGTGCTACGTAAATACTCTCTCACTCAGCAAGACATGCCTTCATTAGTACCAGTTAGAAAATCATATTTTTTTAAAAACTTTTACCTTGTTTCTGAATTATAAATGCTTTATATTTAATTTGCATTTTTTGTTTCATTTCTACTTGTAAGCTACATCTTCATTTTTAATATTACAATTCATAATTTATTTTAAATTTTGCACATAGTTCTGATTTTTTCTTTTTTTTTTATGGATAAAAATAATTTACAAATTTCATACATTTTACGTCAAAGACCATTTGATTCCCATTGCAGTCTTTGTCGTCCTATTCAAAACAGTCATACGGGATAGCATAACACTACAATTTATGCTTAATTTTGTAGATAGTCGTTTAAAAACATTTTTTGCAGAGATTTCACTCTATAAGATTCCTCTCAGAACCAGCTATCTATAAATTCTTCAGTATATAATTTAGATGACTCATGTATCCTAACAAGTAATTTATTTGATACAACAGTGTTTGAAAGGCATTTTCAGTCATAATTTAGTAACTCCCAAGAAATATTGTTGATTAGATAAAAGTAAAATAATATGTTCAATTATGTACCTTTACACATTAGAGCTTTTTATATTTAAAATGATAATTTGATGTATATTATATTAAAACATAAGCTAAGATATGATATACAAATAAGAATGGAGTGGATTATAATATGGATTATATATAGAGAGATGATTTTGACAAGGCGACTTCCTATTGTTGCTTGAGTTGTGAGAATTGAACATTTTCTGGCCCACCCGGGGGCGCCAGAAAATGTTCAATTTTCACAACTTATTTAAAAATCTCTAAACTAAGTGTGAAACAAATGATGGGGCTACGAGTGTTAGAAAAACATTTTTGAATATAAGAAAGTGAAACATGGATGCTTTAAAATTGAGACGCACGCCGTTGAGGACAGCCTTCACGAAGGCTGTAAATCATCTTCAGGAAATTAATGTTCAATTCTCACAACTTATTTAAAAATCTCTAAACTAAGTGTGAAACAAATGATGTGGCTACGAGTGTTTCTCAATTTAATAAAACATTTATTAAGTATTTACAAGGATGCATAAAAAAAAGGTTAAATATTATCGCGCGCGCTCATAGCCGTCTGCTTCCTCCAAATGCATCTAGAGGAATTATTGAAAACGATCCTGTTGATAAGAATGCCGTAGAAACGGCTTTTGAAATGCTTGATGCAAAATCCGTTAAGCTGAAGAAAATCGACGAGGACATTTTAGAATTAATGATCGAGACAAACTGTACGCAAGAAGCGTACAGTATTGAATTTGAAGCCATAGAAGGCTATACTGAAAAGATGATTGCCTGGCAAGTCCGTGTGAAAAATATCATGAAAACAGATGCTTTGGGACAGAAGGACAACCACAGCCTGGTCACATCTTCGTCTTCATCTCTGCGTCTTCCTAAGATTCAGTTCCAGCAGTTTTCTGGAGAATTGACGGATTGGCTGCGATTCCACAACCAGTTCAAGATAATTCATGAAGATGAGAGCATTGATGATGCAGACAAGTTCCAGTACCTTGTATCCAGGCAATAACTCCAAAATCCCGGGCCAGGGATATAGTTGAAAGTTTTCCGGCGACACCTGAAAACTACAGAAAGGCTTTTGAATACTTGAGAATGCGGTTCGGACAAGAGGATGTCTTGATTCAAGTTTATGTCAGAGAACTATTAAAACTGGTTCTACAGAACGCAGAAGTCAATAAAGTCAATTTGTCTTCGCTGTATGACAAGATTGAGGCCCAGCTACACGCCTTAGAGACCTTGGGAGTCACCAAAGAGAAATATGCTGCCATGCTGTTCCCGCTGGTGGAATCCTGTCTTCCCGCTGAAATTCTGCGTGCCTGGGAGAGATACGTAGGCTATTCATCAGATGAATCAGGTAAGAAAGACCTTGATTCTCTTATGAAATTTTTATCGATAGAAGTATCGAGTGAAGACAGAATAAAACTTGCTAGGAATAGTTTTGATTCTAAGAAATCTAATTATAAGAACAAATTAGGAAATCTTTCCACTACTGCAAATGCTTAGTAACTTTAAAAATAGGAAAGACTTTAAATTTTAGAATAATAATAATAATTGTATATTTTGTGAAAAAACGCATGCCTCTGAAAATTGTTGTGAAGCAGCTTCTATGTTATATGAAGTTAAGAAGAATGCTGTAATTAAGAGAGGCGTGTGTTATATTTGTTTAAAAAAAAGGTCACATGTCACATTCATGTAGATCAGATGTTAAATGTATAATATGTAATAAACGGCATTATGCTGTATTATGCTCTAAATTGCCTTTGAGATCAGGTTTGGAAACCGAAAGTGCAAGTATTGAGAATAGCACGACTGCTAGTTCATCTAGCTCTAATGTTTTGGCTAATCAAGCTTGCACTTCTGAAGTTCTCTTACATACTCTTGTGGTTATGTTGCAAAACGGAAACCATAAGAGTTTTGTAAGAGCTTTAATTGACACCGGATCTCAAAAAAATCTTATATTTTAAAATCCACTGCTGAAAATTTAGGATTTAAATATGAAGGAGAAGAAGAGTTTGTTCATTCTTTATTTGGTGGTTCAAAAACAAAAATGTATAGGCATAAATGTTATAATATTTGTTTAACTGAGATATCGATAATTATTATACTTGTAATCTAAATGTGTATGACCAAGAAATTATATGTAATGATGTTCCGAGTATCAGACATAGTCCTTGGATAAATGAATTAAAAAATAGAAAAATTAATTTGTCAGATAGCGGTCATAAATTGGGAGGAAAAATAGAAATATTATTAGGAGCAGATGTAGCTGGAAAACTACTGACTGAACTATGTTCTATTTAAAAATCTGGCCCGGTAGCAATAAAAACTAAATTAGGGTGGACGCTTATGGGAAAAACCTATAGAAATGAAACTAAATTTGATAAAAATCATTTTATGAATGTTACTTCTATGTTTGTAAATGATATGTGTATTTCCGATTTGTGGAAGCTCGATTCTCTTTGGTATTACAGATCCCGTAGAAACTAAGACAAAACTAGAAATACAAAAAAGAGACAATAAATCATTTTCAAAAAACCATAAGTGTAGATATTAGTGGTCGATATGAGGTAGCTTTGCCTTCGGTTCTGGATAATAAACTTTTATCCTCTAATAGGAAATTAGCTGAAAATAGACTTGAAAGTACTAAAAGGAAATTAATTGCAACGGGTAAATTTGAGGAATACCAAGATGTTTTAGATCTTTGGTTATCAGGAAAAATAATTGAAGAAGTTTGTAAACTCGTGAGTTCTTTTCCGACCGTGTTCGAATTGTGACAAGAAAATAATTGCAGACAGGATTTGGTCCCACTGTTTTATTCCACACTTTCGATGGGACATTTCTTAAAAATAAAGAATATATTGCGATGTTACAGGATTACGATACATCGTTCCGCCGTCTACTTTTCACGACCCCGGCTTTTTCGTCACTCTCTCCTCCCTCGTTCCGACCTTTCCTCCCTCTCTCTCGTTGCCAGATCCTCTTCTCTATCTCGTCTCTTGTTCGACCTGTTTGCCAGGTGCAGGCAGTAGTTCCTACATGCCCCACCTAAAGAGTAAAATTTGCCCCTTGTGGCTGATTTTACCATTTCAGACACTCAGGAACAGAAAATTCACAAACCGTGAAACAGAAAATTCACAAACAGAACACACAATAATTGCAACAGTCAAAAGTCTTGATGATTGTTCTAGTTCCTTTAAAACAAACACATGAAATAATATTAAATAGTTCACCCAATTGAAATAAGTGACTATGTTCCCAGAAAGATCTAAACTGTAATGGGATTGCAAACAGAAACATAGAAAACACATTATACAAAAAAAACACTAAATATATACAATACAGTCCTTATCTTAATCTAGACAATGCATCTGCACTCCTATGTTGTATACCTGGCCTGTGAGTAATGGAGTGATTCCATCTCTGTAACGCCAGTGCCCAACGGGTTAGTTGGGACTTTTTTGGAGTGGTTGGATTTAGGTACTTAAGGGGATTATGATCAGAAATGATCTCCACCTTGGCACCATAAATCCATTTGTCGAATTTATTCAACCCGTATAACACTGCCCAGCCTCTTTCTCGATGCTTGCCCAGTTCTTTTGCGCAGCATTGAATTTTGACTAGCAAAGCTATTGGCCTGTAAATTCCTTCGGTATCTTGCTGTATCAGACAGCAAACTAACCCCCATAATCTGATGCATCACAATGCACCTGGAAAGGTAAATTGGCATCAGGGGTAGCAAGACTAGTTACTTCACAAGGTAATTCTTTTAGCTTAACAAAAGCTTCACAGGCTACCTTCGCACTGAGACTAGTCAATGGCACCGCCTCGCCCCACCTAGTGTGCTGATCAACCAGACATAAAATATATTTATGTCCCTTGGAGCTTGGCGGATCAATTGGACCTATCAGATCCATATTCACCTGAAATGGCAATTCAGGCCTTGCCACAGGTGTAATGGGTGGTTGGTCTTTAATCCTAACCGATCGAGTGAGCTGACATTCTTTACATGACTCACAAAATTTCTTCACATCGGCCTCAGACCCTCCCAAAAGAAAGAATACTTGATTCGTTCAATCGTCTTCTTGGGCCCCATGTGACTACTGAACACTGAAGTATGCGCTAGTTTCAACACCTCAGTTCTTCTGCACTTCGGAATTACCAGCTGCCCAATACTCTCCCCCGAGTATTTTATCCCTACGAAATAGATATCCATCTACTTCATAGTAGTTTCCTTTGCCTTCCTTAGCATACTTCCAAACCAATGCTAACTCGGCACAACACTCCTGTTCGGAACGAAAACTATCAGCCACCATGATTCCTTTATCCATCTCAGCGGTCACCTCCCTCATCCTTAGTACCCAATGTTCCCACTTCATTCCGACATGAAGTAATATTCCCTTTGAGAATCCTCAATGTGCTCCTGTGCTTTCTCTGGCAGAATACCCGACGAAACCTCGGTTTCATCTACATTTCCTGAGGTCAACCCTCAGGCCCTGAGAGCTTTGAGCCAGTGAATTCTCTTCACTCTGGGCTCCTCCCAACATATCCAAAACCTCTGGTGGAAGCAACACGTCTTCTACCAAAACTTCTGCCAAAGCACATAACACTTGCTGGTGCACCACCTTAACCTGGCCACCGGTAGCAAGACCAATTGGAACATATACTAAAAGGACATTTAACCGCTGGACCGAAAATACCTTTCAAATAAATCGTGGAAGCTCCTTCAACCGATATTCCAGGAACTAAGTCTTTCTTGATAACAGTAATTTCCGTACCAGAATCCACTAACGCATGGACTAACTTCCATCTACACACTAATAGATGTTTTCACTAATTTACTTAATTTGTCTTCAATGGCCCGTCTAGGAATGACTTTACCCTAGCACATCAACTCTTGCAGCTACTGTCCCATCAAAAAAGTTTTTCCTAGAAGAAAATTATCTAACTTTTTCTCCCCAAATGGCTGTTTACCCCAACTACCATTAAAAACTTCTCTTTTTTCACTATCATTCCATTTAGCTCTCTCAGGTTCATCGTAGGATTTCCCTTTGGAAGCATAAAATATATCACATTGTTTGCCCAAGTCCTAGGTTTGTACCATTCTTCCCCTTGAGCACACCAATATGGGTCGCCGTCTCAGAATCCAACATTTCAAACATTTTATTTGCTACGATCAGTTGATTAACTGACTCAAAATCATTCGCACCTCTTAACTTACAGTAATATAACCACATCGATGTTAAACGGACGCGAACTGAGAGAAAGTTTCGTCAGAGTTACGTTTGGCCTTTCTAAAATTTTCTAAACATATTTTTGGTGAGGGTTCATACTCCTTGAGCACAACCTGTTTTAAAGATTCGTAATCTTTTAATTCTTCTTCGCCTAGGTTAACTAATAAGTTTGACACTTTGTCTCCTAACATGCATAACAAAAACCTTCGGTTTTAACTCGTCGTTAACCATTTCACTAGCGAAAGCCTTTTCAAGACTAGAAAAGAAATATTCCCACCCGTCTGATTTTATTGGTACCTTTACAGTTAAGGCCTAACCATTTTAACTATTTCATCTAAAGATTTTACACGTGAGGTTTGACATTATTTTTGAGTAGCACTCTGATTAGCGATCCTAGATAATTCCATTTCAAGCGTAATTTTTCAATTGATAATTGTTCTTGTTGTTCTAGTTTTGCCCGCTGTTCTGTCTCTAACCTTTCGGCTGTAATAACTTCCCAATAACTCTTTTACCTCTTCCTCCTTGTAATATTTACTAGAGATTATTAAATTCCTTAAAACAATTTTAGACATAGACGGATCAGGTGACTCATCTAAGTCCGCGCTAATTGAACTAAGTCAATTTTCTTACTTCAATGAGAAATGCCCTTTTAATCAAGCTAAACCTAATGCCAAATTACCTTCCTCTGACAAATTTAACTACAAACACTTAAAATGACCTAGTACTCTATATTTAACAAGCAAGAAAAATTCTACTCGTTTTTTCTAAGAGTACTCAAATTCCAGAAACACAATACGAAATATGTTTACAATAAAACTTATATGAGACACAGTTATTTGTTACTAATCAGAACGCAGAACCTTTTTCAAAACAAAAAAACACAATTAAAACAACATACTTTAGCTACATTACCATAGAATTATTTCTCAAATCATAAATCTACTCTTAGTTTCTTTTTTTTTTTAATTAAAAGAAGAATCTTATGCAGGAAACAAAAAAACCAATATATATATACATCATAAATTACGAGTAAAAAATAACATCAGATTGCATTAAACTATCAACTAACTGACAAATTGCAACACTTTTTTGCTTAAATGAAAAACTATCATATAATATTCAAAAAAAAAAAAAAAAACATGCCATATATTCTGAGTCATAAATAACCTACAAAATCTTTATTTACAACATTTTAACAGGAAGTCCGTCTACTTGAAATACATATACACATTTTTTTAATGGATATTTTTCACCCACTCAAACATACATTTTTCGCAACCATTATTTCAAGATAAATTAATCTAATTCTTTTTTTTTTAATTTTGCAAACTGAATTGTTATGCAAAACACTTTCTATACCCAGATTTTAATTTTGAGACAACTTCGAAACAGTAAAGAATGATGATAAAAAATTATAGTTTAACACTAGGAACTCTAAATACCATATTTTTACAACATTTAAAATGATACCCTATCATTTTCCAGGTAAAATAAGTACACAATTTTCTTATTTCATCTACACAATAATCCAACAACATAGAATATTGCAATAAACCAATGAAATTTTTCTTTTCAGATATATCTGCTTTTTCTATTTTATTTTAAAAAAACAAATTAAATATGATTGCATCCCATTACTCTTTTAAATATTCACATAATATTTTAACTTAGGGGAACAATAGCCACTTACCTCGACATGAAAGCTATTTCTGTACTTGAACACTTTTCAGATCACGACTCCATTCATCGAAACTGAAGAAAAATACGGCATCTGTTTATTCCATAGCCCAACTCGGCAGGTGATAGCAAAATTTCTGTATGAAGATCATGATTTTTCACTTGAAACTGCTGCAAGAGAATTCCGGGATCCACGTGGTCATCAACTTGAAAAATACACCGCAGGATTCCATTTTCTTCTTAAAATTTTCTTTCAAACTGTGAATGTCCACTAGCCCTTGTTCACAACTTTGTAGTACGAACACCGATCAATTTGAAATATTTTAATCCTTTAACTTTTGCTCCATTGCACCGCACTTCTGACACCAGTGTAAACTCGTGAGTTCTTTTCCGACCGTGTTCGAATTGTGACAAGAAAATAATTGCAGACAGGATTTGGTCCCACTGTTTTATTCCACACTTTCGATGGGACATTTCTTAAAATAAAGAATATATTGCGATGTTACAGGATTACGATACATCGTTCCGCCGTGTCTACTTTTCACGACCCCGGCTTTTTTCGTCACTCTCTCCTCCCTCGTTCCGACCTTTCCTCCCTCTCTCGTTGCCAGATCCTCTTCTCTATCTCGTCTCTTGTTCGACCTGTTGCCAGGTGCAGGCAGTAGTTCCTTACAAAGTTAATGATGACAAAGAAAATTTTGTTCATTATCTCCCGCATAGGCCCGTTATTAAAGAAAACAGAACAAGTAAAATAAGACCTGTTTTTGACGCGTCCGCGCGAACAAAGGGCTCCCCTTCTCTAAATGATTGTCTGGAGAAAGGCCCCAATTTTATTGAAGTCATACCGACTATACTTAATCGTTTTCGAAAATATAAGATTGGGGTTATTTCGGACATTGAAAAAGCTTTCTTACAGATAGGAGTAAGGGAGCAAGATAGAGATTTTTTGAGATTTATGGGTATGATAGAGAAATAGGGACCACATTAAAATCTATCGTCACCGTCGTTAGTTTTTGAGTGACATCCAGTCCTTTTTTACTGGGTGCTACATTAAATCACCATTTAGATAATGCTCATGGAAACTTTGATAATGTAGCTAAAATTTTGAGAAAATCATTTTATGTTGACAACTGTGTAACTAGTTTTGAGACCGAAGAACAGTTGCAAAAATTTATAGTTGAATCTAAAATATTATTATCTTCAGCACATTTTAATTTAAGAGGCTGGCAGTCAAACGTTTTATTAAATCCTGAAAATTTTTCAGAGTTGGAAAGCCAACCTGATAACTTGGAGACTATGGTTTTAGGATTAATTTAAACCCTCAAAGATGATTGTTTATCATGTAATATTAACTGTCAGAAAATGAAGGTAAGGCTATAACGAAAAATCATTGTTATCCATAGCTAATCATATATTTGATCCGATCGGTTTTACGGCTCCTGTGACTTTAAACAAAATTAATTTTACAGGAAATTTGGAAATTAAAATTAAAAATGAGATGAATCTCCCTAAAGATATTTTAAATCAAGTTAAAAAGCGGTTAGAGCAACTCTATACTTGCAAGTATTAAAAAATACCTCGATGTTTGAATTTGAGCTCTAATGGAATTAAACGGCTAACATTGCATGTGTTTTGTGACGCTAGTAAAAGCGTATGCCGCTTGCGTATTTTTGAGGGTAGAATATGAAGAAAATGTTTTTGTGAAACTGGCATACAGGCAAAAGCGAGGGTAGCTCCTTTGAAAGATATTACTATCCCCCGTTTGGAATTATTAGCATGTGTTTTGGGAACCCGACTTGCGGCTTCTGTTAAAAACGACTTAAACTTGCCAGATGTACTGCGTATTTATTATTTGACAGATTCCATGCAGCGTTAGCATGGATACAACGTACTAGAGATTGGGGCGTGTTTGTTTCTAACAGGGGTGAAAGAAATCCGAAACCTTTCCGATGTTAGTAGCTGGGAACACGCATGCCTTCGGAAAGAATTTCGCGGACATTCTTTCTCGGGGTTGTAGCGCTCAACCAGCTTGTTTACTTAAGATGGTGGGAGGGGCCCTCCTGGTTATCCGAAAGCCCGGTTCAATGCCCCAGATCAAAACAAGTCCTCGATGAATAGGTGGTAAATTTAGAGTTAAGGAAATCTGTTTTGGTTAATACCGCTAAGAGAATCTCTGAGGAGTTTAACTGGCACCGAGTATTTTCACATCCTACTTAAAAGTTGTTCGCATGATTGCTTGGATATTTCGTTTCTTTAAAAATGCCAAGAGAATCGATGTTTGTAATACTTCGAAATAACATTTTCTGAATTTGATCATGTGGAAAAAACTGTAATTAAATTAATACAAATGGAAAAATTTGAGGGAGTAACGGATGAGAAATTGCGTCCTAAAACCATTTTTAGATGAATTTGGAATTTTGCGTGCTAGAACAAAATCCTAGTTTTCGAGAAGATACAATAATTTTTAAGTTTCCTATCATTTACCTAACGAACACCAGTTGTTCATTTGATGATCGTGCGTAAACATGAGGAACTTATGTATGCAGGTGTATCAATTGGTGCCAATGAATCATTTGCGAGAAAGTTTTTGATTTTAAAAGCGCGAAAATTAATTAGACAAATAATACAAAAAATGCACTAGGTGCAAAAGATTTTCAGCTCAAAACGGAAGTGGTACCATCTTCTTTACCGAAGATAGGGTAAGCAACTCTAAAAATATTTCAAGTTGTAGGAGTTGATCTTGCAGGGCCCACTTCATTTAAAAGATAGACGTAAGGGCTGGAGTAGTATTATTTACTTGTGCTGTATTCCGTACAGTGCATTTTGAACTTATTACATCTCTTTCTACCGCAGCATTTTTACAATCTTTAAGGAGATTTATTTCGGAGAAGAGGCCGACCGACCATTATTTATTCGGATAATGGAACAAATTTTGTTGGGTCTAATAGCGCACTAAATTCTATTGACTGGATGTAGTAATTTCTAAAGCTAATATCCAAAAAATAAAAGTGCAAATTTAACCCTCCCAGTGCCGCGTGGTGGGGAGGATTTTGGGAAAGAAGTGAGTTCAAATGCTAAAAACAAATTTTGAGAAAAATGTTAGGGGAGAGCTTCGTTATATTACGAAGAGTTAAACACTGTATTATGTGAATGTGAACATGTGATCAATTCTAGACCCTTAACTTACATTTCTGAGGATGTTAATGATTTATCACCATTAACACCAGCCATGTTTTTACAAGAAATCGAAATGTCAAATGTAACTGACATAGATTGTCTAGATCATCAAGAAATCAATAAGAGAGGATTAGACATGTTCAAACTATTCGGGAACAGCTTAGGAAAAGATTTAGAATTGAGTACTAGGGGCTCTCCAGAGAGCAAACGCAGCATCACCGTAAATTAAGACCATTAACGGTGGGAGAAGTAGTTGTGGTGGAAAATAGTTTGAAGAATCGAACTCTGTGGTCTCTTGCTAGAGTAATTCAACTGATTCCTGGAAAATATGGACATGTTAGAGTCGCTCCGAGTCAAAACTGAGACCTGGGGAACTGGTCAGCCTGTACAAAGACTTTATAATCTAGAACTGCAAGAACCAGAGACTAAGTTACCAAAAGATCTGAGCTGATTCTATGTTCATTCGCATCGAGGAGAGGCAGAAAAGTAATTTCTCCCAAGCGTTTGGACATATGCCTAAAATGTATTATGTAAAGCTTTTTTTTACTGTACATTTTGCTTTATTTTAACAAATTCGCATTCTGTACCAATATTGTTAATCTTACGGTTGTATTTTATATGTTGTGTTTGAGTTTTTTTTTACAGCAGAAAACTCAAAGGTGGGAGAATGTTGTGAAAGCACCAAAGAGCGAAGGGGGTGGTTGACCCGAAGAGTGGTGAGAGCGCCGGCTAGCTTTCTTTGAGTGGCAGCAGGGGAGAAAGCGCCCGAAAGGGGATTCCTCTAGATGCGTTTGAGGAAGCAGATTTTCGGCTATGAGCGCGCGATAATATTTTAACCTTTTTTTATGCATCCTTGTAAATACTTAATAAATGTTTTATTAAATTGAGAAACACCGTAGCCACATCATTTGTTTCACACTTAGTTTAGAGATTTTTAAATAAGTTGTGAGAATTGAACAACATGGGATAATTACGGAAGTAAGATGGGTTTTGTAAATATGTTCTTTTATTCAAGTTTTTGTTTTGGGGCTAATAATTGTCTTCATTAGTTTGGTTCTCTTTCTCAAAGGGAGGATAGTTTGTTAATTTTTTTTCTTAAGTATTTATGAATATAATTCAATGAATTGTCGAGGCCTACAAAATAAATTCATCTGGTTAAATATCTCTCCTTTTTCTGAAGCAGATATCTGGTTTTTCAAGAAACTTTTTTATCAATTCACGATAATATAAATCTTCCAAATAAAAACCATTTTTAGAAAAGACAAGACCAGGTGGTGGTTTTAATTGCTGTTCCTTCCAATATTTCTGCACAACAGATTCTATACAGATTCAACAAATCAGAGAATTAGAAATCCTCCCAATTAAAATACACGTTCGAAATATTTCATTTTATATTGTAAACATTTACGCTCCACGGGGATTTAATATTATGATAATCAAATCTTTCTCGAATCCCTGATGGCTCCGGATGATTGCCTTTTGGGATTTTAACCTTCATCACCCGATGTGGGGATTGGATCACATTTCAAGCTATAGTAAATGAATTTGTTGAATGGATTACTGATTCTAATTTGGTTCTTCAACAACGACTAAACCCACCTACTTAGAATTCAGCAGGTGCAGCATCATTGATAGATCTCCACAGTTTGTTCTTCAAGCATGTCTGGGCCTGCAATAGTTATGTTTTTAGATTACTCCTTTGAAAGTGATCATAGTCCATTTACTACAGAGCTTTCTTTCCTCAATTCAAATAAACGAATTTTTAAAAGTAAACTGGCAAGCAGTTATGAACCAAACGCATTTTATTTTAAATAATCCAGAAGTTAATTCTGAGAATCTTTCTGATAAGATAAGACCTATAAGTCATTACTAATAATATTAGGAAATTAAAGTCTCGAATAGATCCTTCCCACCATGGTGGAATAGTACGTGTTATAAATTTATAAGCTTAAAAATAAGTTAGAAGAGAGCTATTAGAGAAATTTCATCTGAATTATGGATCAGATATAAACAATATGCGAGCAAACTTAAGATTCTACATTAAAATGCCAAAAAAGAATGTACTGGGACAAGATATGCAATAATATTTCTCTAATCCCAAGATGTTTTAATATCCTGACAAATTTTTCCACAGTTACTGACACTGATCAAAAACTTAATATTCTTCAGCTTAATAATAGGTTTATCACTCATTCTCAATTGCAAGCAGATATGTTTGCAGATTATTTTTGCATCTAAAAATACCTATCATGAACCGCTTCCTTTGGATTTTTCTACGACAAAATAACCTTCTTAATAAACCATTCCATATTCTTGAATTGCATAGTGCAATAAAAATTCAAAAATACAACTCCTGGGGCGGATCATGTTACAGCAATTTTCTTTAAAAATCTTGATCAGGGTCAACGGGATGTAATTTTAAGATATTTCCCAAAATTATTTGATAATGCAATCGTTCCAGATTCTTGGAAGCATGCAATCATTCTCCCGATTCCGAAACCGTGTAAAGATAAAACTAAGATATCTTCCTACAGACCAATAGTTCTGACTTCTGTATTTTCAAAAACTTTTGAGAGAATTTTGGCCAATAGGATTTCTTACTATTTAACTAAAGAAAGAAAACTTCATCCCCAACATTATGGTTTCGTTCCTTTCAAAGATAGCAGAAGTGCTACTTATCTGGTACATAAAGCTACAATGAATGCAAATATACAGAAATTTTTTTTGTAGGAATAAGTTTAGACATTAAAAGTGCATACGACTCTGTTTATGTGGATGGTCTTATTTATAAATGTTTACAAATTGGTATAGCAGGAAATATAGCAAATTGGATTCATTAATTTCTCACATCTCGATCCTTTCAAATAAAATTATTTTTCTCCCAAAAGGCTTGCCGCGTTGCGTGGTTAGACATTCTTCACTACAACACGGTTGAATTAAATAACAATAAACATTTATTAACTTTAAAGATAAAAGATTAAATGAGCAATTAAGAGGTAAGCTTCCAAACTACAACACATGAGTGAACCAGGCAGGCTACAAGAATAACAGATCAATTCAGTTCAGTTTTGGAATCGTTTTGTTGAGCTTCTATAGGTCGCTGCATACTCCCCTTCCAGTGTCATCGATACCTAGTTGGAAGATGAACTTTGCGACCAGAACGTGTAGATTAAACTGGGTAGGCGTTGAAGCTGTTGGATCATGTTCCACTGTAGCAAGTGTTGCATTAGGTTCCACAGTAGCAGGTGTTTCATTCTTGGTTTGAGGTAGTTGCAAATTCTCAGTGTTAAGAAAGGGCAGGTTTGCACCTATCAATAGATACAGATACCCGTTTACCATTGATGTCAAGGAAAAACACTTTATCCTTCCTTTATAAGACTTTGAAAGGGCCATCATAGGGTTGTTGAACGTGGACGACGTAACATGTCTCAAAAGAAAAACACGTGTTGCTTCCAACAGTCCTGGATGGATAAAACTGGACGTTTGCCATGTGGTTTTGGTGGTTTAGGGTGAAGTGATTGCATGTGAGACTTAAGTTTCGAAACAAAATTCACAAATCATCGTCTAAGAGTCAAACATCTCCCCTGGCAGTCGAATAGTGGTCCCAAAAACTAATTCAGCTGGGGTACACAGAATATCTTCTTTAAGAGAAGCTCGTAGACCAAGTAAGATGATAGAAAGTAAACTTCTGTCCAACGCTCAGTAGCATTGCACTTGATTGCACTTTTCAATGGGCGGTGCAATTCTTCGATCATCCCATTAGCTTGAGGTGGTATCAGTTGTACTACACTTCTGAACACCAAGTAGTTTGCTAAGAGCTTTGAAGAGCGAGGACTCAAACTGCCTGCCCCTGTCGGTTGTGAGAATTGCAGGAGTTCCAAAGCGAGACACCCAAGAGGAAAAGAAGGCCTCAGCAGTTATGTCTTTGAGAGGTTGGGCCTCTGGCCATTTCGAAAAACGGTCAATCATTGTCAGGCAATAGGTGTAGCCATTTGAGTGAGGTAGATGTCCAATGAGATCCAGATGAACATGATCAAAACGTTGGGAAGGTTCTTGAAATGATGAAAGAAGTGATCTAGTATGACGATGAATTTTGGATTTTTGGCAAGCTAGGCAGTGTCTTGCCCACTTAGCTACATCTGATGAGATTGATGGCCAAACAAAACGCTGCTTCATCAAATGCACTGATCGACGTATGCCAGGATGGGATAAATTATGCATAGCAGAGAAAACATCTTGGCGATGCTGTTTTGGGATGTAGGGTCTGGCTGTGCCCGTTGATAGATCACACATAATTTCAGTAGACGAATTGGGAAAAGTTACCTTTTGAGTTCCAAGGAAGTTCCAGATGCTATTAGGGTGTGAAGCTCCTGATCAGTCTGTTGTGTCTCAGCAATACAGTCATAGTCAATTTGACTTGGGAAGGTGATTGCAGAAACACGAGAGAGAACATCAGCAGCAATATTGTCAGATCCTGGAATGTGTACAATATTTGTGGTGAACTGAGAGATGAAATCCAGCTGACGGATCTGCCGTGGAGAACACTTGTCACTTTTTGCCTAAAAGCATAAGTGAGGGGCTTGTGGTCAGTAAACACTGTGAAATCTCTAGCTTCCAGCATATACCGAAAGTGTCGGATAGCCGAGTAGATAGCAAACAGTTCACGGTCGTAGGCACTGTAAGACTTTTCAGATGAAATAAGTTTTCTGGAAAATTACAAAGCCAATGGCTGTAGCTCAGAGTCCACAACTTGGTGAAGTGCACCTCCTATGGCATAATCAGAGGCGTCCACATGAAGAGCAAGCGGGGCAGAAGGTGAAGGATGAGCAAGAAGTGCAGCATCAGCAAGAGCTTGTTTACACCTCTGAAATGCTGTAATTGCCTCAGAAGACCAGTTTAAAGGCTTTGAGTCCTTCTTACCTTTAGAACCTTTTAAAAATTCACTTAAAAGATACTGTTGTTCAGCTGCTTTGGGCAAGAAACGTCTATAAAAATTTAAGGTATCCGACTACGTTGAAAACGTCATTTTCGGTCAAAAATCACATTTTATTTGTATTTGATATTTTTAAATTTCAAACAATTATCTTTCTAAATCTGCCTTTGTTTTGTCTGTGCAATAATTAGAAAAAAAGTTACAGGCGTTTAAAATATTATTACAGCGGTGAAATTGAAACCGGAAGAGGTGAAATCGAAACCGGAAGTTGATGGCTTAACATGCTTTTTACCCCTAATTTTTGCAATTTCAACCCATTATAATTTTAAAAACAATTTCTGACATTTTTCTTAACTATTTTATTGATAGGCAACAATTTCAATCCTTTAATTGGACTTTTGCGATTGGCAACATCTGTTTCTTCTGACCTCACATGTTTTCGTTTTGATTTGAATCTGTCGAATGTTGCTCGCAAATTTCTTCAAAAACCTGATTTTTTTTTGCTTTAATTGTACAATTTTTAATTGTTTCTGAACATTCTGCTTTTGATATTATCTGCTTATAAGGGTTAAAAAATGAATCAAATTAACCTCTTGAAAACGCAACTATGCTGCTGAGACATTTACAAAAACAGTGGAAGTGTTGACTTGTAATGTTCTTGACTTGAAGTGCTCAAACTTGTAATGAACGAAAACTAGGATAAGTAAAGGTATTTTTACAGAACAAAGAATGTTTTAGTGGAACATTAAGAGGTAATAGAATATTTTATTTAAATTGGGAAGTGTGTTTTCAAGTTTGTGTTTCTCCAATTGTTTTGAGAACAATCTGTACCTGCATGAAGATTACATGTTTGGACTGACTTCTAATGTGACTTCAAAAATGCTCCGATTAAAGTTTTATCGTCCTTTTTTCAGCTACTGAAAAGCTAAAAAAGCAAAGTGTTATTAATTTGCAACTTATTTGTGGAAGGTGAGTGATTGAAAGATGACATTTATCTGTGAAAAAGCTATGGGCTAAGCTGAACTGGCCTTGTATGACAAAAGGAGCATTTAGACTTTGTGAAAGAAAGTCTTGTCTGTGCTGCTACACCAACGGCTAAAGATGCCATGAACGACACTGCTTTTTAAGCGAAAAGCATTATAAAATGTTTCAAAATGTCAGTTGAAGAATGTGGAATATCCGTTGACGGCAGAGACACATGGACATTCATCGCTAAATGGGGTTTCTATAGAAACTTTATACATTGATACTGGGAAATTCTAGATTTGGAAATGTTATCAAAGTTTTTTAGGATTCTATAAGTCCAGTCATACATGCGTGTTCCTGCAATCATCTGGGATTTACTTCAAACATAGTGCGTACAAAATCTTTGTATGTTTTTGCGCTACGAAATCTTAAAAATATGTATTTCTTTTGTGATGGTGATTCCAAGGATACCTTTCTGTTAAAGATGTGTATGGTGTCAACAATGTCATCATATGAGTGCATAAAATACTTCTAAGAAAGATTGAGTAGTCGGAAAAGAAAATTTTTAAAAAAGGCGAGAAAAACCTCGGTGAGAAGGAAAAACTTACGAATGTTATGTTTAGTAAAATTCTACACTGTTTTAGCACTAACACCAATCACGCCAAAGCTATGCTAAGTGCTACAATAGCAGTATTTTTTCACTGTTGCTCCAGCAGGAAGAAACCCATATATGGGCCGTGCCCAATTTGAGCTGAGAACTGGTGTGACTATCAATGAGGAAACGACACCAGAAAACAATAAACAGAAAAAAATTGTATGTATTTCTGTGAAACTTTAAAATATTGTTAAACCTGTATACACAAAGCAGAGTGATAAGCAGTTATTATAAAATTGCCTCCACGGTAAGACACAAACAAAAATGTATCATTTAACGCCTGTTTGTGGCAAATCATTTTGAAAGAAACTTTTATCGAGCTAAAAACATTTTCTTTGGGTACCCATATATTACCGTCATTATTTTTTAAAAAGCTTTCATTGATGTGTTAGGTATTTTGAAAGCATTTGGCATAAATGCAGGGAATTATATACTGCGTAATGAGATTTGTTGACATCTTTCGAGTCGGTGACTCGAAACAACATTCTTTGCCTTTTTTAAAATCAACCAGAAAAAAAGGAGGCCCAAAGAAAGAAAAAATTTAACAAACTTCCAAAGAGTGGGAGTGTTAATTATAAATCAGGAGAGTTTTAGTAATATACTTGTCATATTTTGTTTTGAAATTGATTGGTTGGCTCCTATTTTAACCCATCCCCGGTTTTTGAACTTTTTTTTTTGTTCGCCAAGCAGGGCGATAAGTTCGCCAAGCTAATCTACCCTTCCTTTTCATTAAAATTCCGTTGATCAATAGGTTCAAAATTAATGTTAGTTACGTTAACTATGGCAACCCTAAAACCAATATACACAGAAAAATTTAACCATTTCCTTCTTTATGGACTTAATCGACTCGCCCAGACGAACACCAACTCCTCCACCTCTTTCGGCATGTGAGCAGATTTTACAAAACAAAGCCCAGCTGCAAAAGATGGAGACTTTCAAAAAGTTCAAGCTGGCCTGCATCGCTGAACTTCAAGCCATGCCCGATCACCACCCGGATGAGCCTTTCTACAGACGTGCCGTCTCGGAGCTTCAAGAAGTTGAAGAAACAATAAACTTGGCGGTAAATGATTTAGCCTCATTTCCCCCTTGTGTTTCCCCTGGCTGCCCTCATCATGATTCAGGATTGAAAATTATTACGCCTAAAAACTCCCCAGATGTAACTCCTACTAAAAGAGTATTAAACCTTAATAGTAACAGGATTTCCAATAAACGAAAAGAAGAATCGGACTTTGAATATCCTCCTCTAAGGAAGACAACTAAAAGGCAAATTTTAAATATTCCATATGATAGCATTTCTATTTCCCCAAATAAATTTTCCTTACCTAGTGATAGCAATATAGAAGAAATCACAGGTTCTCAAAACGCTATTCCCGTTGTTACTCCCAAACCCCCATCGGCCACTGGCCCTACCCCTTCCGGCAATCAAAACCCCGTTAGTACGCTTCCCCTCCAGTCATGCTTAGAATCACTGAAACTGTCAGAAGTCAAATGAAAATTATTAATGAAAAGTTCCCTAAGATAAGATCACGTACAACCGGAGAATTTATTAAACTTTATACCGATAACTTAGAACAATTTCATGAACTGTTAACTTTTGCTGAAAAACTAAATTCCAATTTTATGAAATTAAACCCAAAAAACGAGCGCCCCATCAAGGTTGTACTGAAAGGATTGCCCTGCAACTTCAAGGTCGAAGAAATTCAAGCCGACTTAGAAGAACTAGGCTTTACCCCCTGAAAAAGTAAATCAGCTAATAGCCACCGTAGTAAACAACCTATCCCGGTATTTCTGGTGACTCTCCCAAGAAGTATTGAGAATTTAAAAAATCTTCCACTTAAAACCCTAAGTTACTTAAGCATTCGTGTGGAAGGTTACAACGGAAAAGGTGTCACGCAATGCTACACGTGTAACCACTTCCATCATAATTCAGAGAACTGTCATCTAAACCCCCGCTGCTTAAAATGTGGTGAGGGACATATTACCCGTAAATGCCCAATAACCGAAAGACTAGAAACCGCCTACTGTATCAACTGCGAAATGTACGGCCACATGGCTAACTGGAGAGGATGCCCCTGTTTCCCAAAGCCCCCTAAGGGCACTGCCCTGAATAATCGTAATTCGTATACTAATATATACAATAGTATTATAAGACCCAATGTATCCTATGCTCAAGCCGCAAATACAAATAAAATTTCAACCAACCTTAACTCCCAAAATAAACAACAGATGGCGCCAAAAGGACCTGTGAATTCTGCTCAAATTGAGGCCAATAGAAATCCCTCTGAAAATAACAGATCTATTCCAAATTTTAATAACAAGTCTAATAATAACTTTAACGGAAATATTTTTAATAATAATAATTTTAACTTGCAAGCGACCCTACAAATGACTATGCAATGTTTGTGCCAACTTTCTCAATTTACCCAAGCCATAGCTACTTCAAATCCTAATTTCATGAATAACTTTAACCAAGTGCAAAGAGCAAACAATAACCCAAATCAAATGTACGCCTTATTAGAGGCCTCTTGTAACAATAATAATGGTTAAGTCCCCCATTGGCCTCAATTTGTGTTCTTGGAACGCAAACGGACTGCTTAGACGTAGAGGAGAGCTACAAATTTTTATAGAGAAGCACTCTCCCGATATTTTTCTCATACAGGAAACTCATCTGAGACCTTCGCACACTTTTACAATAGCAAATTACACTTGCTACAGAAATGATAGGATCACTAACGCAGCACCGCCGGCGGAACTCTTATTCTTATCAAAAAATCTCTTAAACATTACTGTCTCCCCACCCCACCTATGCAAGCTATTGAAGCGACTAACATTATTCTAACTCCCCTCGACCATGACTCCGTTTCTATTGTCTCTGTTTACATTCCCCCTTCCTCTGACGATAACTTATTTACAATAGATTTAGAATATTTTCTCCAAACGAGTAGTCATTGTGTCGTCTTCGGCGATTTCAATGCTACTCATAGCGCTTGAATTGCAATGTAAACTCAAACAGAGGCAAGCATCTTTTAATTTTGCCAATATCTTAAATGTGCACATAGCTTTTCCTGACTCTCCCACAAGATTTGGCCATAACTCAGCTAATACAATAGACTTTGCTTTAATCAAAAATCTTTATACTACCCTTATACTATTAAATCTATTAATGATCTATATTCTGACCATAACCCTGTTTTCCTAAATTTCTGATTTTAAACTTAAAAGTGGAATCCTCAAATCCTAGAGCGATTACCACCAACTGGAAGGATTTTAGAATTAATTTAAATAATAACCTCTCTTTTAACTACTACCCGAATAATATTAATAATACCAATGATCTTGAAACCAAAATTACAGAGTTCACCGAAGCGGTCGTCGCTACCCATAGCCACGCCTCCCAGCCAATAGTGAACGCTCACCGAAACTACACTCCAAATCACATTAATCAACTTATTAAGCATAAAAACAACCTACGTAAACGATATCAGCAGACTTTAAATCCTTTTTATAAAAACTTTATGCAATAGAGCTCAAGCCAACCTCAAAAAAGAACTTAAAATATATAGTAATGATACTTGGAATGCTAGACTAGAAGCTCTAAATACAACTGACAATAGCCTCTGGGAGGCACAGCGGTTCTTAAAAAATAAAAAAGATCTCAAATTCTACTTTGAACTGTGCTACTGGTATGGCTGTCACTGATCCGCAGAAGGCTAACCTCCTTGCTAATACGATTAAAAATAACTTCATTGAAAATAACCGCATGCAGGACAACTACGATCAAGATGACGAGGTTGTCACCTCAACTGTGAATACCTTTCTTTTTCCCTTCTACTCAAATTGAACCTGCCATGCCTGTGATGAAATTATTAACTTCATTAAAAATACTAGCTCTAAAAAAGGCCCCCGGTAAAGATACTATCACAAATAAAATGCTAAAAATTTTCCTATCAAACTAATCCTCATACTAACTATTCTTGTCAATAAAATTCTTAAATTTCATCACTTTCCTAGTAACTGGAAAGAAGCTATCATTTTCCCTATTATTAAACCTGTACAAATAAAAATCTTCCTAATTCATATAGACCTATTTCTCTCCTTTTCAACTTTAAGTAAAAATTAACTGAGTACATTATTCTTAATAGACTTAAAAATTCATTAATGATAAAAGCCTAATTAACCCTAATCAATATGGATTTACAAATAAAACTATCTACCCTTTCATCCTCTTCTCAAACTAACAGAAAGTATTTCGGAAGGTTTCCAAAAAGAAGAGCACGGAGTGGTCTTTCTGGATATCCAGAAAGCCTTCGACAGTGTTTGATTTTAGGACTCACTTTCAACCAATTACTTAACGATATTCCTTCTCCCCCTCATTCACCTCATCCACTCGTATCACTAGCAATAGATCCCACTTTCGGATCAGAGTAAATGAATCATTATCTAACTCCCATTCCATCTCTGCCGGGTGTCCTCAGGGCTCATTACTCAGCCCCCTGTTGTTCAATCTCTATATAAATGACATTCCCAGCTACTCACTAACAAATATTAGTCTCTATACGGATGATACGGCCATTAATGCCACGTACAAAAACTTAAAGACTGTTACGCTTTGCCATTAAACAAACACCTCAAGCTGCTAGAAAATTATTACGACAGATAAAATTAGTATCAATGTAGAAAATCTTGTGCAGTCATCTTTACCAAAAAAGCGCACTATTCCTCCCCCTCATAATGTTCAATAAACAAATTCCCTGGTCTCAGAATACCAAATATCTTGGCGTTATTTTTGGACTCACACTTAACTTGGAAACAACACATATTACACGTTCGCGATAAATTAAAAAAAACAATGTTTAAATTTTCCCCCCTAATTTCCCGGAACTCACATTTTAAGTAGAGATAACAAAGTGCTTTATTTACAACCGTTATGCGTCCAATACTCGCTTATGCCTGTCCAGTATGGGGTTAAAGCCATAAAAAAACCAATATTAATATTTTAAATACTCTGCAGAATTCATATATTAGAATGATTGTAATACCCTTTCAGAAAAATGCATCGCATAAATAAAGCTCTTAAAATCACTAGTTTTAAAGCACATATTCAAAAATTAGCTATAAATTTTTTCGATAATTTGCCAAATACTAATAATGTAAATATGTTAAATCTAAACGATTACAACTGTAACGATAATACTAAAAAGGCCAAGAAGAATCCTTCTGGAGTTCTTACAATCTGCCTTAGCTTTTTATCCTACCAATAATTTTTAATTATTGCACCCTAGTAAATTTTAAAAATTTTTTTATTATTTTTCTTTCAATATTTATTTAATCTCTACACCCCACTGGACAGAGTATATATTTTTAATTACCCCCCATGGGCAGCCAGCTCAAGCAAATTCACTTCTACCTCCACCACTGAGAGAGCAGTCCTAAGCTCAGCACCGTATAAAACTTACCAAGTAGTCATCTCTAGCCCCTCCTCCCGGATTCCATCACCACAGCCAATCGCCGACATGTCACTCCGCAGACTGAAAAACCAACGAAGTCAAGTCCTGCATCACAGACATCATGATATGGGATTGAGGACTGTTTATCAGTCCAGGTACCCAAAATAGACTGTCATCCACTGTCATCCATTTCCTTCTTTTGCACGGTTGAACGATCTTTTTGAATTCGCTGTGAGTACCGGTTTTTCAGAATGAGTAGCCGAATGGAACATTTAACTATTTCTTTTTTGCCGTTTTAAGAAAGGGGATAAAATGAATTTGCTTGAATGGTGTATGCCATTGAAAATTTAATTTCTAGCAGGTAAATGAATGTCCTAAATGTGGAAAAAACATGGTTATGAGAGAAAGGAAGGAACGATTGATGGGTATGAATGGAGATGCCGTACGAAAGGAGGAGAGAATCACGCATGATGTATGCAAAAGTATAAGAAAAGGTACGTGGTTCTCTAAGAGTCATTTAAGTGTGTATGATATTTTAATTTGAACGCGTCATTTTTTTGGAAAGTCAATGAATGAGTTTGCTGTGAAAGATGTGAGTGGAATAAAAATACCGTGGGCTTTCTCTCCCATGGAGAAAGACGTTCCTTCGTAAGCACATAAGTTTTACCAATTTTAGTTTGCTTCGCTGAACTGTTCAATTTCAGTTGTTTTTATTTTTTTATGGTTATCGACATTTCCTGTTCTTTGAACGTCGTCGGTACGAGTTTGAAACGCGCTTTGGCGCGGATCAAAAAAAATTCGTCACCAAAGGGGGTGGGCGAAAGTAGGAGTTTACCGAAAACTTTATTGCTTTTCTTTGTTCAACGATAATTTCTAAATCTCGCTTATTGTAATGATAAAAAGTAGAAAATCCTAGCTAGCAGTTTAAGAAAAAGAGAATATTGTACTAAATTAAACTAATTGTTATTTAATGGATTGGCAATATTTGAAAAAAACTACCTTCTATTTATGTCAATTGTTATTAACCAGATTTCTACATGTTACTTTTCGGTTTGAATTAATGTTATAATTTCTATTATTATATGCTTGGCTACTTCATATTTATTTATGTTTATTTTATTCATATTTAAATTTTTTTATATTTAAGATTTTCTGTGAGTGTTTTGTTTTTGTTCAGTACTGGTTTTGGGGTAATTTCATCAAAATTGGGCTTAATTTTTCTATTTAAGATAACCTTTTAGTTTTAAATTAATGCTATAATTTTATTTCAGTATTACACAGTTTATGTGTTTTTGGCTGGGTTAAAAAAAAATGCGTGTGAAAAAATTTGTTTCATTACAAGTACATATCTTTAATTCTATAAGTTCATTTATTACATCCATAAAGAAAACAAACATTTCCTTAATATTTGTGAAAAATTTAATTGCTCTTACTCTGTTAGCATCATTTACATAAACTTATAATATAAATTATTTGCAAAACATTTAAATGTCGTTTTTTGAATGTTATCTTAAAATATAATGAAGCATAAAATAGAATTCTGAAACTCATTCAAAAATTTATCTCTTAAAATTTACTATCTTTTGTAAAACTTTTAGTTTTCTTAAAAAATATCTCGATGGGCACATTTGAAAAATTACATTACTGACATATTATGCAAAATTTTTAAACATGTGTGTTTCACCTATTCCGGCTAAACTAAGCAACCCAGAAGTATAAAACTTGGCACATAATTACAAAAGTTCATAATGCTATGCACTAAACAAAGTTTTTTTAAAACTGGCTTTAGATTTTAAAATTAAATTTTTAGCAATTTTCCTACAAACTGCTGATATGTCACTCCTGTATAAGTTTGTAAAAATTAATGTTCAAAGCTGTTTTTGAAGTTGTTGCATATTTTATTATAAATATATTCATTTAAGGTTGCATTTAGTTGTTTTTAATTCTTTGTGACAGTTGATTTATTAACGTCGCACTGTTCAGCTACACGAGGGCTTTTGGCGATGGACATAATTTTTGAACCATGGTCAGAGTGACGTGGACGACACCTGAGCTGGCACCCCCTCTCTAACTACCACCACACCAACGGGAGGACGTTTCAGCTCTCGACAGATTTAACGTGCATCGCTGCCCTACACAGCGGGTCTTTAATGGTACTGGGCTCAGGCACCGTGACAAGGCAAGCCACGGTCAATACCTATACCACTCGGCTGCCGCTGCCCATAAAATTTTTTTGTGGCAGAATTGCATAATTTTTCTAAAAATTGTCATAAAAAGAGTCCTTTCTAAATTTTATTTTAGTTTGGTAATAAGCTTTTGTTTTTACAGTTGATTTAGTGATGTTGACGAGAAGGGAATTGTGTTTTCTTAATTAAGCATATTTTTATCCTTTTCCGGAATTTCAAACTAAAGTGAAGAAACTTTGTTTAATTCATGAAAAGTAACTAATTGACCTTCAGAAATGAAAATCTTCTAAGTTTTGCCACTATGGGCGATACCAAGTTTGCTCAATGTTTTTGGATGTGTGTGTTCTGGATACATTAAATCAGTATATTTTTGTTTTAAAAAAGCTGTGATTTTTTTAGATAATAATAGAATCTATTTTCAAGGCTGCTTTTTCATTTCTTTTTAAAATAAACAGTATTTGATGTTTGTAGAACTTAATTTTTTCTATATACTCATCTTTTTTTTTTATTTTTTAAAGCATAAACCGTAAATTTTGTTTAATTTTGTGCTCAAAGTGGGCATTGTACGCTGGATTTTTATGGTATGCAAGATTTTCTGTTATTTTTGTTGTTGTTGTTGACAAAGGAACTGTTTGTGGCTTCATTGCTTAACTGTTCCTTCTGACAAAAATTAATGTAGTTTTTAGCTGATTGTGCGCATAAACATATGCATTGTACCTTCCATTGAACATTTCCTTTTTTACATATAAATACATTGCTATAACATTTTGTCATTGAAAATAAAGATTTTTGCTATTCTTCTTTCATCCGCAAATTCAATGTTGTAGAAAAATATTGCTGGAAATATAACAGAAAGAAAATGAGACTCCATTCAAACTCTCTTATTGTTATTGGCGGATTGGTAATATTGTGCGTTTTTGTATGTCACTGCTTTGGGCCTTAGGATCTCTTTGACCAATAAGATCTCATCTTTGTTTTAATTCAAAAAATCGGAAATCTTTCTTAACAAAATGCTATTTGCTGAACTATGATGAGGTGGTCCTTGAAACATTATTCTCCTATTTTCTTTTGGATTTCTTTAAATTCAATGGTGACCTGATTTTTTTGTCGCAATTTAACTTTGCTTCTGACAATCTTGCAATATATAAATATATCATTTGGGATCAAGAAAGTGTTTGCAGAAAAAAATATGCACCTTGAAAAGTTTTTCTCGTATCTCCTTTTGGATTTCTTTAAAATTCAGTGTTGACGTGTTAATGTTTCTTCTGATAATCTGTTCCTTATGTAGTTTTTTGGGGATCATATACATATTTTATATATTATCATACTGCCCATATAATAAATATATATATATCAATTATTACTATAGTTATTTATGATTGTATGTACTGATTTGTTTGCTTTTTGTAATAGAATTACACTTGCTAATAGAAATATTGTTAAAAAGTATTGTTTGAATAATTAATTTTTTTAGCAACATGTTTTATTGTTTGCATCATTCAGTAACTGTTGTTGATTTTAGATTATTTCTACAGGGACCTGCTTTAGATAATGTTTTATTTTAGTTCATACTAATTTAATTTTTTTAGTATTGAATTGCATCTATTGAATTACAATTACAGTATTACACTGTTCCTCATGTAATACTAATTTAATTTTTTTCCTATTGATGGCATCATAATATTACTTATTTATGATATTATTTTGTTAATCAGTTTATTATCATTAACTTTTTTTTTGGTTTATCTATTTTAGGTTATTTCACCCATAGTTCTATAGCAAAAACTTACAACTGCTTTTATTTTCTAGTATAATTTTTATTTCTATTTACATTTATTAATCTGTTTAGTTTATAGCATGCTAATTTTCTCTTATATTGGAATTTTTGTTTTTGTTGAATTAGTATTTAATTTGAGGCCAAATTGTACTTAGTTTAAAATATTTATAATTTAAACATTAATTTAAAATATTTTTAATTTTGGGTATACTGCTTTACACAGGGTTTTACCCACTCTTAAAATATATTACAATTGCTGTAATAGGGGAATTTTATGTTTTTGAAACTTAACCCGTACAAAAAAAGGGCATTTCACAGCTGGTATATAATACATAAAATATATTATTATAATTATTTATAGAAAAAATATTTTATAATTAATATAATAAGAATAATATATATATATATATATATATATATATTTGGTTTTACTATTTTACAATTTTTTAAAAATATTTAATAAGTTTTTATCAATAAACAAGATTTTTTTTCTTTTACAGCCATTTTTTTTTATGCAAATGGTATGTGACAACCAATTGTTCAATGAACATTTTTAATTGATTTTTTTATCTCAAAACCTAAGAAGGAAATTGTTATGTAACAATTGATTGAGCAAATGAAAATACCACACCCCTTTTATTATTTTAAGCTCTAAGAAAATAATTATTGTTAAAATAATGAATTTGTAGTTTTGTATAATACTTTTTTTGTCAGATACATGGTTAAATGATTTACTAAATACAGAGGAATGAAAAACTATAAAATTATAATAAAGAACAAAAATATTTTTATCAGACAGTATTCTTTTGTTTTTAATATTTTTTTAGTGAATGTTAACATATATATATATAGGCATAGGCCCATATACATATATAGTGTTTTTTACACATACATGTGTTTAATCAAACAATCAGAAAAAAAATAATTTCAATAGCTGTATGTAATTACGCCGGGCTATAGAGAGATAAAAGAAAGGTGTCTGACAATGGAAAGATGTGGAAGAAATTTCGAAAGGGGATTTGTAATGACGTTAATATAGAAATCATACACACGCAACACAGAAAGTGTTAACAACTAGAGGAGAAGGAGAATTTCGATGACACTATGTTATGCATTCAAATATGTTCAAACTCAGGGGGTAAATGAAGGAAAGAACTGTCACACTGAAAAGAAGTATGAAAAAATTAAAAGGGAATCTTTAATGACATTATTATAGCAATCACTCATTGTACCCGTGCAAAAGGTTTTGGCGTCATGAAGGAAAGAGGAAATTAACGTGGACACTGGTTATATCAACCGTCCCGTGCGATGCCGGGCTACAGAGGTGAAAGAAACCCAAAAAGCCAAAGTAATTTCGGAAAAGATTTAGGGAAGTGCTCGATTTTGTAAAACAAAATCCCATAAAAGTAGAGAAAACCCGTGCAATGCCGGCCATGCAGCTAGTAGTTTATAATTAAATTCTTATTGTAGCTTTAATCAAAGTACATTATTATTGAGTTTTTCAATAAATTATTGTATGAAGGGGGGCGCGTTGAGAAAATTGGGTCGCAAATATTAAAAGATTGAGAAGTACTCAAGCAATGTGATTAATAGAACTATTTGTTAATTTCTATTCTGATTCGCTTACAAAAATAGATTTTTATTAAATTCACTCATATTGTTGGATGATAATTATACTATTTACTTCTTAGTTCTATACAAATTTGTCCTTTTCTACATTTTGTTTAATTTAGTGTAGCATTTCTCTCTTTTTCTAAGCCTATTTTTTAAAAATATTACATGTTTCGTTTTCATGCTTCAACTAGGATTAGAAAGAATCCTGCATTCATTTTTGTCGAAGGAGGT
>BMAU01010048.1:0-58183 GCA_019973935.1 Trichonephila clavipes | reverse complement strand
TAAAACAACGATATATTATTCGATTGACATGAATTTTCTTTTTTATTCGAAAGATAATCTTGTGGCATTACATTTTAAATATGATTTTTGGCATCTGACTGTCACGGCTGGTTTGGATGTAGTCCTATCAGGACGTTCAATTTTCGATGACTTTTTCCAACATTTTTGGCCATATATCGGCAATAACACGGCGAATGTTGTCTTCCAAATGGTCAAACGTTTGTGGCTTATCCGCATAGACCAATGACTTTACATAGCGCCACAGAAAATAGTCTAGCGGTATTAAATCACAAGATATTCGAGGAATATTCACAGGTCCAAAACGTGAAATTAGGCGGTCACCAAACGTGTCTTTCAATAAATCGATTGTGGCACGAGCTGTGTGACATGTTGCGCCGTCTTGTTGGAACCACAGCGCCTGGACATCATTATTCAATTCATGAACAAATAATCGGGTGGGGCTGTGCTGGGGCAGACAACAGTTGGTTTTCACGTGAAACGTCTATATTACCGAATCGCTTTTAAAGTAAAAGATTGAAATAAATAAAAACAGGTTTGACGGTGTTTTAAGTATTTTAATAAAAAAGAACATATACATAATAGAAACATAAATTTTTATTACAATTAATATTCGAGAACGATTTTATTTAACATAGGTCTGTGATATGTGAAATAAGAAACATACGGCATAATGTCAACATTAATATTTCTGGTGAATGTACAGTCTATAGTGGTATTGCCTAATGTTGTCAGTGATGTTTGTACGTAGTTAAGGCTGAATTCATTCCTCATGAACTCAACAAGATAGCTGTTCTGTTGTGGATCGCAATTGAAGTCGCCGCATAGAACGATTGGAGTCTCCAAGTCTGGCTGAGAGTTCGGTATTAATTTTGTTAAGTTTGCTGAATATGGCAGGAGTTATTGATAAGATGCCTTAGGATGTATCTATACGGCACCGAGGATAAATAGTGCGTAAGATCTTCGACTTTAACGTCCACCAAGCATATGTCGCCTACATTATGTTTCTCAAGACTGAATTTCCTCATGACTTGTTGGCATTTACTATGATTTCGCTACAGTTCGTTGAGCTTTGTAGGTTTCTGTAGATTGCAGAACTTCCGGCTGCAGAAACTCGCACTGGCAATTCAGATGAGGTAAACGGACAATGTGTAAGATGTTCAAATGCGGTGTTATTACTTGCTCTTAGATCGAAGCCATTGATCATCACAGTGTTCGCGCAATTCATCCAAGTCTCGCTAATTACCATATAATCGGAGTTCGTAGCATATCGCATCCAATCATGCTCACTTCGTCGATTATGATGCATTTCACACCAATGAATGTACTTCTGTAATTTTGAAGATTTTGTTTGAATGAAAGAAATGTTGCGATGTTTCACTTTCTTTAAGTCTCTATCGAACCAAAGTCGATCAAAAACGCTGCAAGGTAAACCAAACAGATTGGCTTCAAATACCGTTTTGAAGCGTTTGTCCGCTGAACGCCAATGATTTTGCATTACTTCACTTCTACTGATATTAAGATCTCTCAGTTCCGTGGCAGATCCAATATATATATCGATTGTCTGCCCATTCGTTATGTCCATAAGTACAGGTATTTCAGTGGTAGAGGTGCTCGCAAGGTTGGCGGCAGCAGTAAAATTCCTCTCGGCGTCGGCTTAGCGACGTTCCCGAAACCGTTTCGCGCGCTCGGCGCCAGACATTGGGGTACCTGTGTGTGGCCCATAGCCCCCTCTTTCCAACGATAACCGTGATTTATATTTCTGGCTGGCTCTTGCACGAGCTGAGGCCGACATAGCAAATGTTTATATATTTTTTATCACTTTCTGGTTATTTTTAATATAAATACTGTCCAAATTACACTTATTTTTGTTTGAATCAATCGGTTTCAATAATCTTAATAAACACAGGAAAGAAACACCGCGCTATCAAGTCGGAGTCACGAGTTACACTGAATAGAAACGAGCGTGTGCGCCGGTTTCGCACAGTTGACGCAGTACCCCTCCCCTGCCGTCCCGCTCAACCCAGACCCGGACTCAAGGTCATAACAATGAGCTGACTATATAAGTGAAATATTCACACCACATTTTTGTTTCTAGGACTAATAGTTTTGTAATTATTAAGGTACGATGATATAGACCTTTTCGTTACGGTCCACTTTTAGAACCTGGTACCCGTATGTTTCGGCACGATTTTAAAGACGTTTCACGTCAAAAAGTTAGTAATCATGGCTCTATACCGATTACCATTGACAGTAAAGTTGTGGCCTTCATCGTTTTTGAAGAAGGATTCCACCAGCCCATAAAGCGCACCAAACAGTCAGTTTTTCTGGATGTAACGTCGTTTCGACATACACTGGATTAGCTTCACTCCAAATGCGCAGTTTTGTTTGTTGACGTAGCCATTCGTACTTCCCCCATCAGCACAGCATGGGAATTTTTATCTCTTATAAAAGTAGCTTTCACCATTACTTTTTCGATAATTAACTGAAACAGGGTTCGATTGAGCTGCTCTATTAATACTTTGGTGTCCGACAATCTACAGTGAATATCTTCCTGGTGGAATATGAAAAGACGTTATATTTTATGAGAGAGAGTTATATTTACGTCGAAATGTTTAGCTCTGCACGAGAGATATTGACGATGAACCTCGGAATATTGAAGCATGCTGAAATGACGAAGACAACGCTGCGTTGGTACCCTCTTATCTAAACTTCCACACCACACCAGTGGGAATATGTTTTAGCTCGGACATATCGAGCATGCTCCATTTTCCTCGACATGGCAGACCATCAGCAGTACAAGGGAAGAACTCAAACCACACACACACACACATGCCAGCAACGAGTTGGTGATCTTGACCTTAAGGATGCCGCGACCACTTCGGAAAGGTAGTGAAAAGGTTTCAAATTTAGTTAAAATGTCTTGAATCTCTACCATTTCAAGCACTTTAACCCCTTCATGACCAAAGAAAGAAGAAAAAAACGTTTTGTCCGTCCCGTACGTTCTGAGAGTATGCGCACGCATGGCAATGGGCAGATTTTATATATACTCCTAAGCCAAATTTCATTTAAGGCAGTTTTTCTGAATCTGGGAGAGGAGGCAAGCATATTGAAATTAAGAGATTAAAAAAAATATTTACTGGATTGAAGTAAAACAAAATACTTTCTGACATAATAAAAAAATACACATTTACACTGATTTAATGTATACCATCCGCGATATTACGTCATCCAAAAAAAAAGCTTTTTCTTTAAAACCTCATTTTAGCTATGTTTGATACTATAACCAAATAAAAAAACCTTTTATTTAATTTGCTGTAATAACATGATGAGAGACTTTTATTATATTTTCTTTTCAAACCCAAAATACTACTCTTTCAGAGAAAACCAAAACCCAGACCCATAATCAAAACAAATTAGGAAGATGAATATTTCATCACTCTTATATATTAGCCCATCAGCTGTTCTAATTTTTCTAGCCTAAATTATTCTTTATATACTTTTGTACATTCTCTCAAAATTTTAAAGCCTTAAACTTAAAAGACGCTGAATTATGTCAATTTTTTACGTTCGATTTTATTCACATCCTTATGGTCAATCATAACTTTAAATTTACTTATCTCAGAAAGGAAGAATAACTAGTTTGTCTTCATTTAAAATGCTAAGGCTATTTTTCTATTGTGCCTAGGGCTTCGAATTTTTTTTATCTATTGCCAATACTGCATGTAACAAAAGTAGGTATGCATTTCTGAATCAAAGCATTAGATATTTTTGTAAAAATAATTCAAGTTAGAATTTATACATTTTTTTATGGAATTTTCAATAAGCATTCATAAAAAGATGTATTGAACAAATACCAAACATGTTATCGCAAAACCCATACCAAATTTTGTAATACAAAGTTTGACGTACTTGTAAATTAAATTTCATGCATGCAGGTAAATTTTCGTAGGATGAGTAGTGTTTTAAAATCCCTTCACAAATTTTAAGTTTTTTTAAAAATTAAATGGATAATTTTTATGAAATTTTGAGCGCAAAATCAGTTTTTCTGGTGTACACACATCGAAGGCGACCAAAAAATTTTCAAAAATCCTTAAATTATTTTTTTTTTCGCAAATCGTGCTATGTTACTTAAAAATCCATATAAATTTTTTTGATGCAATCAAATACGCTGAAATTTATAATTTACTATCATTGATAATATCTGAAAATACAATACAAAAATGTTCCATATATTTAAAAAATTGCGAATTTAAAAGAATATTTTCACATTTGAATAAATAAATACACAGATCCAGTGCAGACACAGATCACGTGCGCCTGTGGCGCCACTTCAAAGCGCTATTTAAGGTTTGGAAAATTTCGGCAATTGTGTTTTTCTTGTGGCGTTTTCAAAAAAACGTCAGTTATGTTTCGTAGAAAACAGCGATCAGATTTTGATGAAGTATCCGAGTTCGACAGAGTAAGGACAATGGCCTATCAAGATTGTGGGATTACCTTTCAGGCAAATCGGTAGTCGTGATGGACAAAACCAAACAGCTGTAATGCGGATATGTGACCGTTGTATGCAGGAGGATACGACGGACCGACCTGGTCGAGGCATCCACCTCAGTGCAGCACTTCACGTGAGACAGGCAAATTGTGCAAATGGCAGTGATGGATCCTCAGTCACATCACGACGAACCATAGCACAGCACATTGAGACTGTAACGCATTATTCCGTGTTTGCGCGTACCATTTGACGCCATTTACAGCAGAGTGGTGTGTCCGCAAGACGTCCATTGCTTGGTGTACACTTGACGCAGAACGAAAGACGTCTCCTCCGCCAATGGTGCGATGAAAGAGGGATGTGGAAGGCAGGATGGAAGGAAGTTGCCTTTACTGACGACTCACGCATCTGTCTGCAACACAAAGATGCTCGGATTCGAGTCTGGAGACACTGTGGAGAGAGGATAATGAACAGCCACGAAACGCCCGCAACACTGGTCCTGCAATGGGTATTATGGTATGGGGAGGGTATTGGTTATCACACTCGCACTCTTATAGTACGCATTGGTGGTATTTTAAGCAGTCATCGCTACATCTCTTAGGTGTTGCAGCCAGTTGTTCTTCCTTACCTTCAGGGCTTGGCCACATCCACATTTCAACAGGATAATGCGCGACCACACGTGGCATGCATTTTCCTAATTTTCTTTGTCAATCACCAGATTCAATTGCTTCCCTGACCGGCTCGCTCTCCGGATATTTTGCCGTTAGAAAACATGTGGTCCATGTTAACTCAAAAAAGACCAAGATTACACCCCAACTGCCACACTAGATAAAATTTGGCAATGTGTGGATGCTGCTTCTTAAGCTGTACCCCAAAAACACATCCAACGAATCTTTGGACCAATGTTGAGCCGTGTGGCAGCGGTGATCTCCAACAATGGCGGATACTCTGGCTACTGATTCTGGCAGGAACCACACTTCACAGAAGGCTATAAATGTAATCATTTGATATTTGGTCAACATGTTATTTACAAATTAATTTTGTTGCATATACGGTGGCCAGAAGTGTATTACTAAGAATGCCTGATGCCCAGTAAAATTATAAGTTTTTATATTAATCAAAACTTAAACTTAAATCCAGAGCGCAATAAATCAGAAACCTTTAAATAACTGATTCTCTCGAAAGAGTTAAACATTTGCAGTTGTATAAACTCATAAAAATTCCTGATCTAATTAAAAAAACTCGAAACCGAAAGTATATTTTGAAGTTCAAGGTATTATGAAACATTATTCGAAAAAATCGAATTCTAACCGCTATCTAGTTCTTTGTAAAAATTAATATGAAAATGTTCCAAACTCAGTTACACCTGTGTCATCATGGACCTCAGAACAGAAAAATCTTAATCACATATATGTTACCATAGGCTCTGGAGGACGAAACGCGTGATCACAAATGTGTGATTATAGTTTTGAACGGGTTAATCTAGTTTGAGAAAAAAGGAAGTGAAGCAATTTATATAGAATTCCTGGTTTGCATTTGGCATTTGATTTCTGTTCATCAGGTACTTTAGGAAATTATTCTGCATAAAATACGACATAAAATAATTTTTAAATCCTTACATCTAATGCAGTGCTTCTTAAAGTTTCAATATTCGCGATCCAACATTCAATCATAATTTTAGTTAAAACAATACCAATGTATTGAATTCAATAAGATACGTTCATGCTAAAACTACGATACGACTTGAACCTCTTAAGAACCACTAGCGTATTTAAGCGTCTCGCTCAGTCGAAACTTTAATTTCCCCAGACGTTTATATACGTACATCTGAAGTACGATCTTTTCTGCGCAATGCTATCCATAAAATTATATCGAAACATTTGGAATGCAATAAAAGACCCTAGACAATGTTTTCGAAGGCTTTACTAATTTTGCTTCTTTATTCCTTCCCCCCTCTCTCACACTCCATACATACACGTGCCTACTTGGGAAATGGTTGACATTGGGGAAAGATAGAGACAATCATGTATTCTATTATATTTTATTTCACTCTTCACTAAAGCAGTCTGCACTACAAGGTATGACAATACGAGAGGAATTTCAGCGTTGACCAGCAGCGAGTGAGTCCTTAGTACACGTGTCTACTTTTTAGTCCGACAAAAGTAGTAGTAAAAGTTCTTATGCGGTAAGAGTGGGTTCAGTTGTCCTGGTGGGAAGTTTACCCCAACTGACACTTAAAGGACTGGGGATTCATCACACACACACACAAACACATATATATATATATACATGCAAATTTCTGGGTATGCACACATATTCAAATATATTTTAATGCATATACGTACAGTAAATGTTTGAAAACACACAAAATTTACAATCTAAATAATGCGGAAAAATGCTATTAATGTGTGTCCAAAAGGAGGTAAAAATAATTTACTCTGAACAAAGGCAGAGAAAGTACGAGGTTACGCCACGTTGTTTTTTTTGTAGGCTACTCATATGTGCACGTCTATTTGAAATATAAGAATATACAAATGATCTGCAATTGGAAGATTTAAAGTGCAAGTTTTCTGTGAAAATCCCATGAAAGGGAATATATTTCACATTTACTAAACCTGAAATTATTACACGTAATTCTGATTCCTCTACCGCAAAAGTACATGCTCCAAACGGCAAGAGTAGAGGAATCAAATTGCAAGGGTGCATGCTCCAGAAACTTTCTTTCGGAGCGGTGTTTCGAGTCCCATTTATACCAAAATTTTGGTTCTAAAAGTGCACAGGGGAAGCGGAAACAAAACTAAGTAACTCAATCGAAAGGGAAAAGGATTATTCTTTCGTTATTTTGAAAGTCGTTTCGAGTTCTGTTCCAATGGGAAATTAAATAACACACTGGAATATCGGTGAGATATTCGATCCGGAGGCAGCGGTTTACGAACACGTTTCCCATATTCGCACGTGTTCGAGCTAGATTATTCAGAAGTCATTTTTAAATTGAATCAAATAGTTTTGCATCTTTGTCTATGAATGGTTACGACAGAAAAGCATGCTGCGTAGATTTAAGCTGATGTGTCAAGTTATGTAAGAGGACGGATTTATGTTAATTTCAATATTCATAAGAGGAATAAAAATAATTTACACATGACCGAGAATCAAAAAAAAGTGAGAGAAAGAAAGTATTGAAATAATTTCCATAAAACATGATTTGCAAATACTATTGAGTCAAAAACTTTTTTCATAATTGTATAATTATACCATATACATACATGTTGTCGTCATATTTTATTCTAATATTGTATTTTAAATATTATCATACATATGTATTTTATTTGTGCTAATTCTGGTCAACAGCAGAGCGTAATAATTGTGCGTTTATGCTTAATTTTGCATTCGAAGGTAATGCACCTTGTGTTCAAATATGAAGTTTAGCGAGATCAAGATACATTGTCAAAAAAAATTAATTATTTTTTTTTAACAATACATCACATAAACTACTGAGTTAGAAGAGAAGAAGTAAATGGCATTTAGTCTTGTTAAGATTACTTTTAAGACAAAATAAAAACATTCACACAACCCCTCCCCCAAAGTAAGGAATGTGTGATAATAAATTCGAATGTTATGTACATTACTCTAGAGTTGATTAATTTCTAAAGAGAATTCGAAACAAACATTTATATAATAATGGGGATTTAAATATCTTTATTCTTCAAGATTAAAAATTTGTGAGGTATCGTATTTAAATTTTTGTTTCTTTCACTGTTAGGATGTTTCTAATGATAGGCCAATTTAAAAAGCCCGTTTTAGCATGGATTATTTTTATTTGCTTTCATTTATAAGAATTATAAATGGAAAACAATAAGCAAACTAACATGAAAAAACAAAAAAAAATGAAAAAATTATTAAAATGCAAACATGTAAAGTACATTCTGGACTGTGACATAAATAAATAATTGAAAAACTTCGAAAAATTTAGTATGATAATTTTTTGACTGCAATCTCTTAATATTAAATAAATATTATAAATAAGTTTTTCGTTTCATTCAAATTCTGTCGGATATCTACATCTACATCAATTTACATTTAATGAATGTTAAAAACAAAGTTAACAAGAAGAATTGTTAAAAATGAAATTATTATCTTGTTCAGGCAATTCACTGAATAAAATTCTCTCTTTCTTTAAACACTCTAAGAAAAATTAACACATTTCGTTGCTCTGGTGCAAAAATGGCATTCCTTAGAAAAGAAGAAGTAATGTTCTTAAATCATATTATACAAATAAAAAATAATAATAATGGAATGAGTACCCCATATGAGCCTGACGGTGGACATATTCCCATTGTACAAATTGTGCAACATTCTGCCCATACTCTTTGCTCAAATGATAAAATTTTAATTTTCATGTATTATGCAATTCTAATGTATTTTATTAAAGCTCAAATGCTGAGTGGTTAGTGCATCGCGCTTCCATGCCACAGGTCCGAGGTTCAAAACCCAGGCTGGGTAAAGTTAAGCCTCTCATCTCTTCATAGTTTCAATTAATGAGTACCAAGCTTGCTTGGGAACTTAACACTGGGGGTTTTGTGTGAAACTCATCTCCTGACCGGAACATCTGGTCTTGCACTTCAGGGCCCGAGGGCGCGTATACTATGTTGGGCACAGTAAACTTTGGCTCATATGGGCTATCATCCCACTGAGTTTTTAGGTATTCGTAAACAAGAATAAATTTATTTAAAAAAATCATTGCCATCTGCGCCATCTGTTGCAGTTAATCTTAATTGCATCAAAAATTTATAGCAACATCACGAAAAAAATTCTTATATATAGAAAGATATAAGTATTATTAAAACTTAAATTCCTAGAATATGCTGAGAGATAAATGTACAAAAAATAAGAATTCTATTAGGATTAAGTCAAAATGTGAATTATAATATCAAGGTAAACAACTTCAGTTATATCTTGTAAAACGTTGGCAATGGATTTAAGAAGACATTTAAAATTGAAAAAACCAACATAATAGAATGCTTTAAATACTTAAATAGAGATATGACTAGTTCTTATTTCTTTCTAAATGAAATATAGCAAATAATAACAAGTGTTTTAAATAATTTCAGTTTAAAAGGTTAGTTAATTTTCTTTTCTTTTCTTTCGTATCTAATATTATATATATATATATATATATATATATATATATATATATATATATACATATATATATATATATATATAAAAGATTATATTTATTTTCAATGTATAAAAACAGTCTACGAGACAATTGAAATATTAGTTTTTTGTTATATTTTAATGGGCATTAAAACACTTAACTATTAACCTAGGCTTGATTCATATTGTAAAATTATGTCATGCATTATAAATAAGAAATTAAATTGGGTATTTTTTTAAAATTTTAATTTATTCAGCATGTGTATCTTAAATAATATTTAATTTTTAAAAGATAATGTAAAACGATAAATAATTATGGGAAAAAACGCTTTTGTGAAGAATTTTCTCTTAGAATTAAAGAAAATAAAAACAAAATTGTAAAAAAATTTCAGTTTTTACATTTATATGATATTAATTCTTCAATTATATATATTCATAAACTGTCGGTTGCTAATAATTAGAGTTTATGAATCAAATCCACGTACCAAAAAAGCCATGTACAAGAAAATTTTGTCGCGTTAGGATTTGGATGTTTAGAATAAGGGGAATGAAGTCTATATGGTCATTTGACTAGTTCATGAAGGTTGAGTGAAAAATGTAATCATTTTTTTTTCTTTTATTCAAAACCGACATTAACCTTTAACTATGGGAAACTAATCGGCTGAAAGTGGATGGTTTGAATGTATTTTTACCTCTTATTTCCCATAAGGGAGCTATTGAAATATATATATATATATATATATATATATATATATATATACTCATTAAAAATTCTATTCATACACTCAGGATCATTGAAAATAGCGACCCAGGAAGAAAGCATCGGATTGAAATGAAATTTAATTAATTTAATTAATTAGGCATTCCACATCAAGCATTAAAATGTTTTTTTATTATTAAACGACTTTGAATGTTATCAGTTTGCTTTTGAAAATCGGGCAATTTGAAATCACGAATACTCATCTTCGCTTACTGTACGAGAGTTTGAGCTAAATCTCCGGAGTACATTTTTAAACAGAAAAATGTATCAATTTGCAATAAAATTCGTTGCGTTGTAATTCATACATATTTTTAAATTACAGCATTTGTAACATTTCAAAATATTCAATAAATAATTATGTTTTCGTTTTAATACTTAAAGAGATCATTTAACATTATGGTATAGCAGAAAAAATACGAAATACAATTCATACCAGAAAAAATGGATCAATTCAGTTAAAAATGATACTTAGGATCAAATATGCAGGTCTGTACAAGACAGTGAAAAGAGAAAATAACATTAATACTTTGCATCTTTTATATCTGAAAGAATATTTAAAATTCGGGAACTATACTTTACCAAGGCCCAAAGACAGACTTAAGTGATCATGGTAGTCCAGACGTTATGGTCACAAATTTGTGATTGGTGTTGTCTTTATCGTGGAGTCACTAATGACCCACTACATAAAGAAACTGATGCACAAACAGTATCTTCACGTACATGTTGTTGACGTGAAGAAGTTTGAAGATTTTTTAATGGGCTGGACATACTGTCAACTTAGCCTTGGCAGACACGGAAAGTACCCAAATGTGAAAGCTATTTCAGTGGTGGCACCATTTAGTGGTGGCTCTGGATACCAAAATTGGACGCTTGAATTTATTTAATTCAGGCCCCGCAGTCGGAGATCTTGAAGGAAAAAAAATGATGAATTAACAGTTATCGCGCGTGATAAACGAAGGGAATTATGACTGTTGAAAAATACTTAATAATAAATTTTAATTCCTCCTTAGGAATTCCTGCATATGTATAGATTACAAGTATACACGTAAGGAATGATAAACTGCTGATTTCGTTGGAAGGTTATTTTCTCCTTTATATGGACTACAGTAGAAATATGCCAACATTTGAGCACTATTTTTTGAAAATTAAGTTCACTATTAGTGAAAGCAGAAATTTAAAAATTGATCGGGCACAATGAGCCAAGTCCATGGACATAATAAGGACAATCACGTATTTCTAGCCAATCAGTTCAAATGTTCATATGACGTCATATTTATACGATGGACGCATTAATGTATTTCCAGCTAATCAGTTCAAGCGCTTCGTTGTTGATAACCTTAGTTCTTTGAAAAACCCTTCTCTTAAAAAGTAAATATTTGTCAATAATAATAATGCAAATGATATACACAATACATTTTTTTAAAAATACATGCACAAAATAAGATTTTGTCATAACATTTGAAAATGTTTACCGAGTGGAGAAATCTAATATTTTATCTAAGTTTTACAAAAAGAGAGAACAACGATTAGTTTAATGTCTGTTTTCAATTCAATGGGCAACACGGACTTGTATTTATTTTGTGACCGTCATGAATTGAGCCCATTTAATTATCGCCAAAATAATAGTTTCTTTTAGCGGGTTAAATAGTTTTAGATCAATTACCAATTTGGACTTGCAAGCTGGGGGACTATTACATCTAACTCATCGTGGACATATTAATTAAAATAAGTTTTTTTACAATATTTAAAGGTAAGAATAAAAACTGAAAGAACATTTTCTATTATCTAGAGTTAATTTTTTTTCTTAAATTGTGCCTGTCTGAATAGCAATTGACTTAAACTTCTCAAAATTGAATTTAATTTTATTTCAGGATTTTGGAACAATCATTTTAACATTCTGAGACACATAAAATGTGCAATATAAACTAGCCATGAAAGTAAATTTAAGTTCAATCAGTAGCTTTTAAAATATCGGTCATGCTCTCTCTAAGTAAAAGAAGAAAAATAATTTAACCAGAAATACGTTTTATTTAGTAAAATATGTGAGTAACATTTATGATTAATGGTTTGAAAGTACTTACTACATGAAATAAAGTACATGTATCTGCTTCGGAGACTGCTCAAAACCAAGCATTAATGTTAAAAGGAAGATCTGAACTTACACAAGTATTACGGAATAAATAATTTTCTGATACTGTTTTAAAAAAACGCAAAGCATTAGAAACTGTATATACCAGATATTCATAGACTATTTGGGTTCATGCCTATAATTGTGGAACACAATTGGGTCAAGACAAAATTGCCGGTGTTGCGATTCTTACAGAAATATTTCTATTTTATCTAAACAAAGGTACAAAAACAGAATTTCAGTTAGAAGGTTAAATGGAAGATATTAGAACGACTAATCAGCAATTATTGTCAAGAAAGTAAATTTTGAAGAGTGTCGTTATATTTGCTGACTCCATTTCTACGATGCAAGATGTAACATATATGGGTTTTTAAGATTCTATTAGAATTAAGAACTGAACAAAGAATCTTGGATTGCTTTTGACCTTAAAAAAGAATATTGTTTTACAAGGGGCTGCATTTCAATGTTTTATTTAATAAGGTGACCAACCGCTTCCTTTTATTGGTTCTGTCCTTCCTCGAAAAGTGCCCTCTCTACTTGTTCTCTTTTTCAAAATTTTAAAACTCATCTGCTACTCTCAATTCAGAGATGTATCAAACATGTTTCCGATATGCTGAAGAATGGTGTGAAACAAGTATCACAGGAAAAATAACAGTTTTCAAAGTTGTTTTCTTACTTCATCGCAAGTAAATTGGGTAAATATAGAAAAATGTGTTGAGTTTTTAATGAAAGAAATGCCGGATATTAAATTCAACGGCAATTGCCTGTTTGACTAAATAGGAAAATTGAATGTATATTAAAATTCGAATAAATGTGAACAATTGATAAATCAGCATGCTGAAATAGATAAAAGATGCGTGGAAATACTTAAGTATTTCATAAATGAACAATATTCATATGATAATTTAGTTCCTCTTATTTAATTGAAGTTGTAATGACCTGGAACTAATGTAGAATTCGAAATAGTTTTTTCAGTTGGTTATGATTAATGGACAAGGAGAAATCAACATTGAATGTTACTTACTGTTAAATCTCAATATAAGGGATATTTTTCGTTCCGAAATTTCGAATCAATTAGAAAATGATATATTTACAAAAATTATTCAATGGGAAAATGCTTTAAAATAAATAATTAAATGGAATGCAAGCGTAGTTAGCGTATTTTTATTTGAAGTAAAAAAAAAATCTTTCGAATGTTTACGTTGTAACTTTTTCTTCAACTTTTTGCGCGCGTATCCTCATTTCCATTGTAAAATAACTGGTCACCTTATATTTATGGAAATGAGAAGGATGATTTTCTAGCTTAAGTTGGTGTCTTACAGTGTTTCCAGAATTTAGTCCCGTTCTCATCTGTAAGCAGAGTAATAAGAAATAGCGTAAAAAAGATCTATGGAATTTATTTAAATGAAAAACAAGTTGTAATAAGTCTTGTTGGGGGATACTGAATGAGATATAAGTTCATGCGAGTCAGCATGCAGTTGCTGCCTTCGGGTAAGAAACCGGGAACGACTGTTTTGCTAACTATACTAAAACTCATTTACTACCCAAACAGTATTTTTTTGCAGGGAGAATTCCCTGGTGAATGCTGCGTATATGAGGATTTGCCCTGTGGTTCCTCAAAACATCTACGATAGATAGTAGGGAATCAGAGAGCAGTTACAAGCATTGGAATCTGACTCACTTGCTAATGGTTATTCTGTTTTATTATACTTTGTTATATGTTGTTGCTCTATTTGTGTTGGCGTGAAGTGTGTTCACGCCAGCGATTGATGTATTCATCCAGAGCTACTGCAAGAAATTAAAAAAAAAATTGTTTGAAAATGAATAATAATAATAAAAAAAACCTCAAGTTTTTCATCAATAAGAAATGTGTCAAATGTTTCCTCCTGAAAATTTCAGACTACAAGATTAATTGCACTTAAATGTAAAATAATTAACTGTATGATTTCGTATGAAAACCCATGACAGGAAACCATTCAAAATTGTTTCGTATCTTCTGCGTGGTGTTGAAAATTCGTAGAAAAATAAAATTCTATTCCATAGTTTCATTATACAAAAGTTGTTAAAGTCCTTTTATAAACGAAATTGATTGAGAATTACCTAGAGTTTAAAAAGGTTTTGTGAAATAACATTTTTTTAAAACGTTTGGTGAACGTTTTTTTAATTGTAGGCTCTGGATTTTGTCATTTTTTGCATCCATATAAACTGATTTAAATTCTGAATAGTTTCGAGTAGTAAATATCATCGTAATAAAGATTTGTCTCCACGTAATGAGTATTTTTATTTGAAGATGTCAATTTTATTTTAAAACTTACTTACCGTTAAATAAGCCACATATGTGCTAAAACGAAAATAATATTGCTTAGTTATAAATAATGAATTCATAGATGTTTTTCTTATTGTTTTAACAGAAATCAATTCTTCACTGAATGATTACTAACTGAAGAATTATATATGTATGCTAGACAAACTTTCGAAAACATAAGATGATGTTGTTATTAAAAAGGATTTTCGGAAAACCCTGGTAAGGAAATTTTCCAACTGCGAGCAGTCACTGAACACACCGGATGTAAATACTCCAGCATAAAGAGAATCAATGAGATCCTCAGGAAAGACTTTCATTCTATGTGAACAATATTACCAATATATTTCAATTATATTTCAAAATAATGAAACATTTTTGTAAGACACAGAATATCAGATTTCTCTTGACATAATGCTCTCACCGAAGGAAAGGAAATTTATTAAACAGGATTATGTGGAAATATATCGTAAATCTAAGACTTAAAGCATATAAATAATTTAAATTAAAATTTGGGTCTTTTTCATTGAGAGATCTCCCTTCCGACAAGTATAAACGAACCAGTACTCCAACACATTCAGTTATTTCCATATATCTCAATCGCATTTATCCGTGTAACTTTGAATTTTCTTGTTTCTCAAAAGAAAGTCTTCTTTGGCATCTGTTATAGAGCTACTAATGCTCCTAGTCAAGATCTCACATAATTTAATAATTGAAAGATTTTTCATTACTCTAATAGTTCTAAATTATATGCATACGCATAGGTTATTGATCGAATTTCCGCTTTTTTCCGATAACCATAAAGAGAACAAAAAAATATATAATGATGTGTTGGAATCCAATTTTTATTTCATCCATGGTACCGAACGATCTGAATACGATTTTATCTGAAACCGAATGATCTGATTTATATTCTGAAATATTTATGTACACACTAGATATTTTGATTTCATGTAAAAATAATATTCATTCATTGCAAAGTTTTCCAGGAAAAAATAGGCGATAAAGATGCAAAAAATAACATAACTTGCCGCTTCTATATCTTCTAGGATCTTAGCAAATCACAGTTAGTTTCAAAAGCAATTATGTAAACATTGTTAATAATTTTGTAAGAATAGTTCCTTCACATCTAACTGTGCAAACCTTTACATTTCCACATACAATACTAAAAGAAGAAACTATATGTAATGTGTTAAAATTTAATATCGTTTGTTTACAAACAATATTATTTTTAACACCTGTTATTATAAATAAAATCCCACATATACAATTCGTTCTACCACCAAAGAGTAGGATGGATGGTACATTTTGTTGATTTCTTAAAGAAAAAAGATTCTAAAATGTTTCCTCATTTAATTTATCTCACAAAATCACCCATATTTAATTTTTTTCACTTTCTGAATTACACTATATTTTCTGCAGTTCTTTAAAATGAATGGAAAAAAAAATTAAATATTTTATTTTTTAATAGATTACATTTCATATCAATAATTTTATAAAATTCGTCTAAAAACATTAATTTTAATTTTTTACGTATAGTTACTATATTAGGTATAATGTAGGTAATCCGTAAGAAAAAGAAAAACATGAAAAATGTATAATGCCCCATAAATACAAAAATCTAAAAATTGATAGTCAAACACCTCAGCAACAAAAGTTTCAAAAATTGCAAGAATCGGTAAAAAAAATCGGGATTAAAAAGATACTTAGGAAAGATTACAAAAACTAGCACATACTCTATAGTTTTGTCCGCAATGATACAATGCAAAAAAGCAAATCATATGAAATATCATTAAAAATTATATATCATTTCAATTAACTTAAGTTTGATATTTTTCTTTTGTAAGCATAACTGTTTCGATGTAAAACAATGCTAAAAAGGAAACATGAATTAAAGACGTTCTTAAGACCATACCGTTGCTTCTGAGTGTAAATAAGAGTCCTTAAGCTCAAAGGTTGAAACACACACTCACAAATCCTTGTTTAAAACTTCACAAAAACGGTATTCACTGAACGTGGATGCACAAATATGTTTTTAAATTAGAAAATGAGTGAAAGTCTTCTAGCAGTCCACATGCAAAAGGAGTTTATTTACTTTGGATACGCAAAGGATATTTTTTTTATTAAATTAGAAGTTTGCATGAAAATCGTTTTGAAAATTTGTACAAACAAGGCTTTCCATTTGTATGAATGCGAGCTAAATAAAATTTTCATACAAATCTCACAAACATAAGGGGATTTCTTTCCGTGAGTGAGTAGATTTATATTTAAAGAGGCTGGTTGCGAATACGATTTATTGCATTGAGAACATGAATACGGTTTTTTCTTTGTATGAGTGCGTAAGCTTCGAATGCCTTAGGATGCTTCCCTTTGTAGAGAAAATCTTATTGCAAACTTGAAACTTTGGATGTTCGTTGTAATAATCACGTGATGGTAACTTCATATCTTTCGTCTCAGCAGAAGTAGTATCATACACTTTGGTACGAGCCTTATCTTTTATATGAGTTTTTGAATGATTGTTAAAATTTCCCTTCCTTTTGAATTGCTTGCCACATTATTCACACACATAATACTCAGCGGTTGAATTCATGTCTTAAGTGCCCGAAAATAGTTTTGTTCCTCAAACAATCACCACTATCATAGTTAAAATTTCACTTTTCTTTACTTGATAACGAATGTTATAAATGAATATCAAGTTGCGACCTTACACTTAAAGTAGAAGAATTGAAGAATTTTGTGGCTTACTGAATCATCGAGTGGCTTGGAGATAACTGCTGTATTAGTAAATATTAAATCGAATTTGTGTAATCCAGTAAAATTGTTAGTTCAAAAAATGTATTAAATGATGTGCAAGATACAAATTTTAAATTTTATTTTCGGTTAAGCAGAATAATGTATTTATTTACTTTAAATTCTTGGATAATTAAATTCACCTCATCCATGTTGAAACAGCTGGGATTATTTTTGTCGCATAATAAAAAGCGATATACGTATGATGCGGTCAATATCGAAATTGCACTCTAATGACCAAATTTACATCCCATAACTATAAAAATGATTATTTGTGACTGAAATAACAAACATTGTTACCTGCAGAACAATCAACTGAAACTGGATGATAATATGAGGCTGCACTGAAACCTCGGAATCCCCTGATTCATGTCTAGATTAATGTAAATTCTGTGAATGACATAGTGATGAAGAAAACGTGGACCCTTATTTATTTTGTGATTATGGACAAAATGAAATATAACTCTTGTTAATATTAAATTAAATTATACAAGGTACAAAAATTCTTAGCTCTCATTAATTAGAGATACATTCATGTTTTAAAAAAAAGGAGAATTCCTATGGTGAATTTGTCCTTTTTATTTAGTTTCATATTAATTGATAACAGTGAATACGGATTAAGCTTAACAATCAAAAAAGAAGTAAACATTTACTTCTGTGTGTAACAATTACAGACTTGGGGATAATTAATTACGCAAAATATTTGTTCCCTTCATTCGGGAGATGAGCGTGAAACATTTAAGTTGAAAGGAAAATTTTCAAATGCCACCTAAACAACTCTGTCTCGCAAAATATGAAGTTGTATCTATAACACAAGACACACTTCACCCTGTAAAAAAAGGAGCTAGCAAAAAAGTTCAACATGCTATTTGTCGATCATGAAATTACAAAAAAAAAAAAAAAAAAAAACTACATTAACGAGAACGCCTGTGACTGTTTCTCCTGCAAATAACATTCCTGTAATGTTATCTAAAAGAGTCTGTGATTTTAGCATTTTTTTAAAATATCTCAAGTACATTTGAAACTTGTAAAAGTTCACTTGATATTTTTTTCTCAAATTATGAAAGAAAAATTTTAAAATTCTTAAAAATAGGTACGTATACTTTATCTTACTTTAATTATTCCCTGACAATACGATTTTTCTCATGAAATTTAAAAATAATTTTAAAAAGAGGAGTAGGTGAGTCAGTCAGAAACATAATTTTCAATAAAAATAGAAGTTTTCCTTCGTTTGAGTATTGAGATGAGTGTTAAAATAGTTACCGGTAGGATAGGACTTATTGCATTCAAAATACGAATATGGGTTTTTCATTTAAATGTGCGAGTAAATGTCGCTTCATACTTGACAAACTTTTGAATAATGCTTTACAAATACCACATCAATATGAATTTTCCTCTAAATAAATGCGTTCAGGCAATTTCATAATACACATCGAATTAAAGATTTATTTGTATTCTTTTCAAATGAGGACATATTCTTCAGAATGAAGCTTAAAATACCAATGTAATATTTCATTTGTTAAGAATGTTTTCAACAATATTCATACCTATGATATTTTTGCTATTTAGAATCAAGTAAAGGCAACTGCAAGTATTTCATTTGGGCAGTAGTCGTATCATACATTTATGTAGGATGCTCTTTCTTTATATGAATTTTTAAATAACTGTTTAAATCAGTCAGCTTTTTAAATTGCTTTGTGCAGGTATCACACATACAATACTTACTGCATATATTAATTACATAGATGCTCATAAAACATTTGTATACCTTATACATTTGTATATAATATACAATTTTAGTATACAGTCTTTATCGCTCTACCTATGAGCATGATAGCCAAGTGGTCAAGGTATCGCATCATGGCTGGCCTTGTCATATGTTCGAGCCAGTACCACTAAAGATCCGCCTTGTAGGGCAGCGATGCACGTTTAATCTGTGGAGAGCTAACATGCTCTCCCGTTGGTATGGTAGTTACGCGAAAGGGGTGCCAGCTGAGGTGTCATCCATGTCACTTAAACATGGTTCAAATATAAGTGGTCCATGGCCAAAAGCCCTCGTGTAGCTGAACAGTGCGACGGTAGTATTACTCAATCACTTATCGTTTTACTTGGCAGCAAGTGTAATAAATTGAATTTCACTTGGTGTTAAAAATTCTTCATTCAAAGTAGAAGTAATGAAGAACCATTCGAGCCATATCTGAGTGTCTCATTGGCTTAGAGATAGCCGAGAGAGTTTTCATCTAAAATCGATTGTGCTTTTGATTAAGTCTTGAAATTGGTTGTAGAGATTTAGTTTCCCTTGATTAAATCATCAATCTGAAATTAAAAACAATTTCAGTAATTATTATTACTTTCCACGGGCTCATCATTTGCAAAATATAATAATTATCTTGATAATTTGCATGGTTTATAATTAAAGCCCTATTGCAACTTTAGCGTCAAAAAATATTATTTTTGCATTAGTACATTTTCTTGCATGAGGGATGAAAATTATAACAAAAATTTGGGACATAAATAACAAGAATTTAAGAAGTCCTGGTGCAAAAGGATTAATATGTTACAATAAATGGCTTCGGAGTTTTCAAGTCCTCATATTGGTAATATAAGGAAATTAGGAATCTGCATTGGGGGGTGAGTATATTTGAGATGTCTCTTTGTTGTCAAATGTTCTTCAAAGTAATGAGTTTCCTTCTTCATAGTATTTCTGCAGCTTCTAGTACGACACTAATAAGTATTTGATAAGTATCAATGAGCTGAAACGAAATTTTTGCAGCAAAATGTATAACTTACTTAAATATCTAACTTACTTAATACTTACTTAAATATACTAAACTTACTTAAATATCTAAATACTTAAATATCTAAATAAACCGACTTAAATATCTAAATAAACCGACAATATTCAAATATTCCTTGAGCCTTTTTCGATATATCGAATCATAGAAATTTCCGAAATTGGTAAAATTCTTAGATCCCACATGTTTTTCGAAATACTTTTAGCCACAGATGCGGCAGTAAAATATTTTCCTTTCCTATCTTGCACATTAAGCCACCTTCAGAAGTTTAATCTACAGTCTGCACTTGCGTTGAATTCCGATTCCTTTTTAAATCGCAGTTGATAAAGGAAACGGGAAATTTGTGCTCTAAGATATATTTGATTCCGAATCCAAAGTAAACATAGTAGCAGATGATTTCCACTATAGGAAAGAAAGTTAAATTTAATTTCCGAAATCATCAAATATAATCTGAATCATTCAACCTCGCAAAAGTGCAAGAAGCCCAAACGATAAATTATCTCGACATTTGGGGAAGTATGCATAGTCAGCAATCTGGAAATAAATATCAATTTCGTTTGGTGTGTTTTTATTCGGGAACGGGATATTAAGTTCCTGTTTGTTGCTGATAGTTCTTGATAAGGGAGCTCGAGAGTAAACACTGAAGAATTTTGAGTGGAATAATGAAAGGAGATAAATTGTCTAAATTTTTTTTCTAAGATATTATCATTTAGTTATAGAAGTAAAAATTAATTTTGGTTTTGATCTTAGTTGAATGTATTTGTATTAAGCAAAGATTAATTGCTACAAATATAAAAATTCCAAAAACCATATTTGTCTGAAATGAAATTTAGGATGTGTTTCTCCTTAATAAAATGGTAATTTATTTTTACATTCGTTAATATTATTAAATAATCTTTAAATAAAATTGAAGTATTTGATAATTTTTATTTGTGTACAAAGACTGCTACACAGACCACATTTGGGGTTGTGACTGTTAGTTTAATAAAAACTGTTGTGGATGGGTCGACTGGGATACTAGTTTGTGGCGAGAAAAACTTGGCATAGGATAAACCAATTTGAACTGTGCGTAGTTTTACGAATCCAATCTTTTGCGTAAAATTCTGCTACTACATGTAAAATCACCAATTGCCTTCCTATGAATTTGTTGCAAGTTTTCGTTCATTATTCAAAACTCTGAAATGAGGCTATGATTTTTGATCTTCTTAATCTTTCGAAATAAGTTTCTTCTTCTGAAAACTAAATATTGTATTAAATTTGATGCACCAGTGTTCATTCAAAAGACAAAAAAAGATTCAAGCTTTCTCTCAACTTCTATTTTATTTCAGAAGATTTATTTAATATACATATCGTAAAACTTTATTTGTGTACTTTTAGAATAGTGATGATAAAAAGTTAAATGCAGTTTTAAATATCAGAGAAGAAATCTATCGTATTTCCGAGGTGTATTTGTTGAGATTAAAAAATAACGAGCAATATAAAAAAATAAATTCAATTCATAATTAGGTCAAAAGAAAAAATGTTATTTTAGTTAATAAAATTTAATTTATCAATTTAAGTTTAAAAAATTGTTTTTACATCAAGCATCATTCGCTACAAGTTTAAAAAATGTTTTCGAAATTGAATGGACGAATAGAAATTAATTTATTAACGATTAAAAAATTAAACAAGATATTAATCTAAATGAATAAATATATATAGTGAGAGAGTGAACTAACAGTAGGTATTCAAAAAAATTTAGTTCAATTTCTTCAAAATAATGAAACATTTTATAACACACAGAATATCAGATTTCTCCTCACAATGTTAAAATGTCGTAATAATGCTCTCACCGGAGGATAGAAATTTCAATAAATATGTTTCTTTGGACATATATAGTAAATGTAAAACTGAAAATAGGACAACAATTTAAAATAAAATTTAGGTTTTATTCATTTAGTGATCTCCCTTCCGACAAGTATATACGAGCCAGTACTCAAAAACACTCAGTTATTTACATGTTTCTAACTCACATTTATCTGAAAAACCTTTACTTTTTCTTGTTCCTCAAATGAAAGACATCACTGACCTGTGTCAAAGAGTTGCTAACGCTACCAGTCAAGATCTCACAAAATATATAATAGTTGCATGAATATTCATTACTTTAATAGTTCTACATTATTTGCAATTCTATAAGTTATTGCATTCAATTTCCACTTTTCTACCATTACCATAGAGAGGACATAAAAACATCAGGTTGAAATTCTTTTTAATTTACTTATGGTACCGAACGATCTGTTTATTATTCGCATTCCGAATTTTAATGAAACGAGTTTTTATGTACACATTGTATATTTTGATTTCATGCAATACAATTATTCATCTATTGCAATGCTTTCTAGAAAAATATAAGCGGTAAAGATGCACAAAATAAGATAACTTGTAGCGCAAAATTCTCCTAGAAACTTAACACATCACGGTTAGTTTCATATGTGAATTCTTCGTGTAAAGTGAAACTTGTAACATAGTTAATAATTTTATAAGCATAGTTCCTTCACACCTAACTCTGCAATCCTTTGCCTTATCACATAATATACTAAAAGGAGAAAATATATATAATATGTTAAATAAATTTATTAACGTTTCTTTATACAAACAATAGTATTTTTTAACACCGGTTATTATAAAAAAAAATTAGACTTACACCATTCGTCTGCCACCAGAGAGTAAGATAGATAGCACATTTTCTTGATTTCTTAATGCACAAAGATTCTAAAATTTCTCTTAATACAACTTATCTCACAAAATCACCACAATATATTTCATTTTTCTCACTTCCGAAATAAAACATATATTTCGTAGTTGTTTAAAATGATTGCAAAATCAGAATATATTTTATTCTTATTTATTACATTATTTTACATTAAAAATATATAAAATTTTAAAATAAAAACATTAATTTTAATTTTTTAAATATTTACTTTCTTTTTAATTAATGAGAAGGTACTACATAAGGTATAATCTACTTTTTCCATAAAAAAGAAGAAAAACACGAAAAATGTAAAATGCGCCATAAAATACAAAAAGCTAAAACTTATATTTATTTGCTAGTCAAACACTTCAACAAAAAATTTTCACAAGTTACAAGAATAAATAAAAAAATCGGGATTAAACAGATGCTCAGGAAAGATTACAATCGAAACTATCATGGAGTTTATAGTTTTGCATGCAATAAAAAAAAGCAATTCATATATCAAGTATCATTATAAAAAATATATCATTTCCTTAAACTAATCTTCGATATTTCTAATTTCTAAGCACAACTATTTCGGTGTAAAACACTGCTGAAAATGAAACATCAATTGAAAAGGTTCATACAGAGCATACCTTTAATTGGGAGTGGAAATATGAATCTTTAAATTCAATGGTCAAAAAAACCACACACAATTTATTATTTAAATCTTCACAACAAAAACGGATTTTACTGAACGTGACATAAATGTTTTTTTAAATTAAAAGAACGAGTAAATGTCTTCTTGCAAATTTCACAAGCATAAGGTTTTTCTTTAGTATGGATACGCATATGAGTTTTTAAATTATAAGCTTTAGAGAAAGTCTTCTTGCAAATTTCACAAGCATAAGGTTTTTCTTTAGTATGGATACGCATATGAGTTTTTAAATTATAAGCTTTAGAGAAAGTCATTTTGCAAATTTCACAAGCATAAGGTTTTTCTTTAGTATGGGTACGCATATGATTTTTTAAATGAGCACATTGAGAGAAAGTCATTTTGCAAATTTCACAAGCATAAGGTTTTTCTTTAGTATGGGTACGCATATGAGTTTTTAAATTATAAGCTTTAGAGAAAGTCATTTTGCAAATTTCACAAGCATAAGGCTTTTCTTTAGTATGGATACGCAAATGAGTTTTTAAACTAGAAGTTGCAGAAAACGTCTTTTTGCAAATTTCACACGTATAAGACTTTTCTTCACTATGAGCACGTAAATGAATTTCTAAGGTCCTACTGCTAGATAAAATCTTCATACAAATCTCACAAAGATGAGGGGTTGTCTTTTCGTGAGTGAGTAGATGTATATTTAAACCGCCTCGTCGAGAATACGATTTATTGCATTCAGAACATGAATACGGTTTTTCCTTTGTATGAGTGCGTAAATGTTGCTTCAATTTTGATAAATATGGGAATAATACTTGGCAAATTTCGCAAATGTACGATTTTTTCTGAGTATGAACGCGTTCATGCCGTTTCAAAGTATTCATCGAATTAAAGAATTTTTCACATACCTTGCAGTTGTATATCTTTCCTTCAGGATGACACTTCAAATGCCTTTGTAAGCTTCGATTCTTTGAAAAAGTTTTGTTGCAAACTTGACACTTTAGATTTTTTTCTGCGTTAGAATCATGTGTTTCAGACTTCACGTCTTTGGTCTCAGTTGAAGTACCGTGAAGCACTTTGGTAGGATCCTCGACTTTTATATGAGTTTTTAAATGATTGTCCAAATTTCCCTTCCTTTTAAATTGCTCGTCACATAATTCGACCACATAATACTTAGCGGTTGAATCCATGCCGTACATGCACGTAAAATAGTTTTGTTTCTCAAACAATCACAGCATTCATAATTGAAATTACGATTTTATTAACTTGATAACGTAATAAATAATAAATGAATAGAAAGTTTGTGACTTAAATTTCTTTCATTTAAAGTAGAAGTAGTGAAAAATTTTGTGGCTCTCCGAATGATCAATGGCTTGGAGATAGCAGCTGTATTAGTTGATATTAAATTATTTTTGTGTTATCCAGTAAAATTTGAAATTCAAAAATTGCATTGAATGATATACGTGATGCAAATTTTAAATTTAATTATAAAATAAATTGAATTACGTATTTATTTACTTTAAAATGCTTGGATTATTAAATCCACCTCGTCCAATTGGAAATAGCCGAGAGTTTTTTATTCTCATAATATAAAGCAATATACGTATGATATGGTCAATATCGAAAGTACACTCCAAAGGCCAAATTTACATCACATGGCAATAAAAATGATTACTTGTGAGAGAAATAAACATTGTGACCCTCCAGGTAATTAACTGAAATTGGATGCGGATATACGGCTGGACTGAATTCTCAAATTCTCCTAAATTATGTCTAAAATGATGCAACTTCTGTGAATGACTTCATGGGGAAGAAAACAACGTGAACCATATTTAGTTTAAGACTATGGTCATAATGAAATATAATACTTGTTATAATATTTAATTAAATTATACAATGTGCAAAAACTGTTAGCTCTGATTAAATGAAGATACTTTCTTGTTTTAAAAAAAGGAAAAGTCCTAGGGTGAATTTGTCCTTGGATTTTAATTTCACAGTGACTGTGGGAACATTCTGGGAATATAATGTGACGGGAATACTGACTAAGCTTAACAATCATAAAAGAATTAAACATTTGCTTCTGTGTAAAACAATTACAGACTTGGGGATAATTAATTACGCAAAACATTTGTTCCCTTCATTCGGAAGCTTTCGCGCAAGGAACAGACTCACTCAAGGCTTAAGATATTATTAACTTTAGGAAATATGTTTATTTAAAACAATGACCTTGAAAGTATCCTCTTACACGACAGTCGCTATGGGAATTAAAATGTGTGTCTCACATATTTCCTTTTTTTTAGAAGTGTCACAAACAGTTTTTTTCCTTAATATATTAAAGTACATGTTTTGACTGAAATCCACGCGGAACCAATTTTGTTCCGAAATATTTCCTATGTACAAACTACATTTTACCCCATTGAACAACTTAGTGGTTTTGAACTTCGAGTTATTATGACTTATAAATGTAAATAAGCAAATAAACGATATCTGAAATTTTTACTGTAGAAATTTGAAAATGTTCTAGTAGTTAAGATACTGCTGAAAAATGGCATATTAATTATTATAGCGAAAGTAAATTTAAAAAAATTGTTTTTGCGTGAAACGTTTAAGTTGAAAGGGAGACTTTCAAATGCTGCCTTAAAACCTGTGTCTCGCTAAATATGAAGTTGTTTCTGTAGCAGAAGACACATTTTGCACTGTCAAAAGACGCAAGCAAAAAAAAGTTCAGCATGCTATTTTTCGATTACAAAAATACAATAAAACTACATATGTAATCAATTTTCCTGCAAGTAATATTCCTGTAATGGTAGCGAAAAGTGTTGTTGATTTATGTATTTTATTCAAAAGCCAAGTGCCCTTGAAACTTGTAAAAGTATACTTGATATTTTTTCTCAAATTATTAAATATTAATCTTAGACTTCTTAAAAGTAGGTAAGTATACATTATCTTACTTAAATTATTCTCTGACATTTTACTATTTTTGTCAATTACTATAAAAATAATTTTAAAAAGGATAGAGTCACAAACATAATTTTAGACAAATATATAGGTTTTCCTTCGTGTAAGTATTGATATGAGCTTTTATATTAGTTACCTTTAGGATAGTACTTATTGCATTAAAAATACGAAAAGGGATTTTTTTTTCATGTATATGAGTGAGTAAATTTTGCTTCATACCTGGCAATTATTTTGCATAGTGCTTTACAAATATTACAACAATATGAATTGTCCTCTGAATGAATGTGTTCATGCAATTTCATAATATGCATCGAATTAAATATTTATTCGCATACTTTTCAAATGTGGACATTTTCTTTAAAAAGAAGCTTAAATTGCTTAAGTAACCCTTCATTTGTTAAGAATGATTTCAACAAAATCCACACTTATGATATTTTTGCTCCTCAGAATCAATTAAACCCAACTCCAAATGTTTCTTTTGGGTAGTAGTCCTATCATATATTCATGCAGGATACTCTTCCTTTTTATGAACTTTAAAATTAACTGTTTGAATCAGTCACTCTTTTAAATAGCTTCCTGCAGGTATCACACATACAATTTTTACCGGAGATCTTATTTATTTTGATGCTCATAAAACTTTTGTATACCTTAAACAAAGACTTGTTTCTTAGTATTAAGACTTTAAAGTTTTTCCTGGGGCCTCAGTAGCCATGTGATCAAGGTATCGGAACCCGGCTGGCTTTGTCACGAGTTCGAGCCCAATACGACTGAAGACCCGCCGTGTATGGTAGCGATGCACGTTAAATGTGTCGAGGGTTAATACGTCCTATCGTTGGTGTGGTAGTTACAAGAGAGGATGACAGCTAAGGTGTCGTCCACGTCACGTTACCATAGTTGAAAATTGCGTGATCTGTTGCTGAATGTCCTCGCGTAGCTGCACAGTGCAATGCTAATATTACTCATTCACTTATCGCTTATTTGGCAGCAAAAGTAAAATAGTCTAAATATTAAATCACAAGATATTGAGGAATATTCACAGTCAAAACGTGGTGTCAAAACGTGTCAATAAATCTTTTGACACCACGTGACGTCTTGTTGGGCTGTTCAATTCAGGGCACACAACCGTTGGTTTTCACGTGAAACGTCTATGTTAGCGAATCACTTTTAAAGTAAAAGATTGAAATAAATAAAAACAGGATTGACGGTGTTTTAAGTATTTTAATAAAAAAGAACAGATACAAAATAGAAACATAAATTATTATTACAATTAATATTCTAGAACGATTTTATTTAACATAGGTCTGTGATATGGGAAATAAGTAAAATACGGCATAATGTCAACATTAATATTTCTGGTGAATGTACAGTCTATAGTGGTATTGCCTAATGTTGTCAGTGATGTTTGTACGTAGTTAAGGCTGAATTCATTCCTCATGAACTCAACAAGATAGCTGTTCTGTTGTGGATCGCAATTGAAATCGCCGCATAGAACGATTGGAGCCTCCAAGTCTGGCTGAGAGTTCGGTGTTAATTTTGTTAAGTTTGCTGAATATGGCAGGAGTTATTGATAAAGACATAGCTTAACAGCTTCAGCCGACGCCTTAGGATGTATCTATACGGCACCGAGGATAAACAGCGTAAAATCTTCGACTTTAACGTCCACCAAGCATATGTCGCCGACATTATGTTTTCTCAAGACTGAATTTCCTCATGACTTGTTGGCTTTTACTATGATTTCGCTACAGTTCGTTGAGCTTTGTAGGTTTCTGTAGATTGCAGAATCTCCGGCTGCAGAAACTCGCACCGGCAATTCAGATGAGGTAGACGGACAATATGTACGATGTTCAAGTGCGGTGTTATTACTTGCTCTTAGTTCGAAGCCATTGATCATCACAGTGTTCGCGCAATTCATCCAAGTATCTCTAATTACCATGTAATCGGAGTTCGTAGCATATCGCATCCAATCATGCTCACTTCGTCGATTATGATGCATTTCACACCAATGAATGTACTTCTGTAATTTTGAAGATTTTGTTTGAAGGAAAGAAATGTTGCGATGTTTCACTTTCTTTAAGTCTCTTTCGAACCAAAGTCGATCACAAACGCTGCAAGGTAAACAAACGCATTGGCTTCAAGTACCGTTTTGAAGCGTTTGTCCGCTGAACGCCAATGATTTTGCATTGCTTCACTTCGACTGATATTAAGATCTCTCAGTTCCTTGGCAGATCCAATATATATATCGATTGTCTGTTCATTCGTTACGTCCATAAGTACAGGTATTCCAGTGGTAGAGGTGCTCGCGAGGTTGGCGGCAGTCTGTTCATTCGTTACGTCCATAAGTAAAGGTATTCCAGTGTTATAGATGCTCGCGAGGTTGGCGGCAGCAGTAAAATTCCTCGAGGCGTCGGCTTTGCGACGTTCCCTAAACCGTTTCGCTCGCTCGGCGCCAGACATTGGGGTACCTGTGTGTGGCCCATAGCCCCCTCTTTCCAACGATAGCCGTGATTTATATTTCTGGCTGGCTCTTGCACGAGCTGAGGCCGACATAGCAAATGTTTATATATTTTTTATCACTTTCTGGTTATTTTTAATATAAATACTGTCCAAATTACACTTATTTTTGTATGAATCAATCGCTTTCAATAATCTTGATAAACACACGAAAGAATCACCGCGCTATCAAGTCGGAGTCACGAGTTACACTAATAGAAACGAGCGACTGCGCCGGTTTCGCACAGTTGACACAGTACCCCTCACTCGCCCCCCCCCGCTCAACCCAGACCCGGACTCAAGGTCATAACAGTGAGCTGACTATATAAGTGAAATATTCACACCACATTTTTGTTTTTAGGACTAATATTTTTGTAATTATTAAGGTACGATGATATAAAACTTTTCGTTACGGTCCACTTTTTGAACCTGGTACCCGTATGTTTCGGCACGATTTTAAAGACGTTTCACGTCAAAAAGTTAGTAATCATGGCTCTATACCGATTACCATAGACTGTAACGTTGTGGCCTTCATCGTTTTTGAAGAAGGATTCCACCAGCCCATAAAGCGCACAAAACTGTCAGTTTTTCTGGATGTAACGTCATTTCGACATACACTTGTGGATTAGCTTCACTCCAAATGCGGCAGTTTTGTTTGTTGACGTAGTTATTCAACCAGAAGTGCGCTTCATCGCTAAACAAAGTTCGCTTACGTAAATCGCGAACAACAGCAATCTCGTTTTGGGCCCATTCGACGAATCTAAAAGCTTTGTTCAAGCATGAGTCTATTCATGATGAATTGCCAAACCAAACTGAGACTAAATCACTTGACAGCTGTTAAATTGGTCATTATCTTGGAAAGTAATGCCAGCTTAAACTTCTATACCTGAAAAAAAGCACTCTTCAGAAGTAATTCAGAACGAATGCAGTTTTCCGAGTCTCATTGGCTTATATATAAAGATAGCAGGCAAATTTTTAATCTAAAATCGATTGTGCCTTTGATTATGTCGTGAAAATGGTTGTAGAGGTTCAGTTTCCCTTTAATGAACGCATCAATCTTACATGAATTCATGAAATACTTAAACTTATTTGAATATTATATGAAAAATAGAAGTATGTATTCATTTACTGAATGTATGTTGGATTCCACACATTAACCCCTTATCCAAGTTTCAATAACTGCATTTTCTTTCACATCTTAGTATTACTCACAAGGCATGGTCGACACCTCGATTACACACCTATTCGTACTTCCCCATCAGCACAGCATGGGAATTTTTATCTCTTATCAAAGTGGCTTTCACCATTACTTTTTCGATAATTAACTGAAACAGGGTTCGATTGAGCTGCTCTATTAATACTTTGGTGTCCGACAATATACACTGAATATCTTCTGGTGGAATATGAAAAGACGTCATATTTTATGAAAGAGAGTTATATTTACGTCAAAATGTTTAGCTCTGCACGAGAGCTATTCACGATGAACCTCGGAATATTGAAGCATGCTGAAATGATGAAGACAACGCTTAGTTGGTACCCTCTTATCTAAACTTCAACACCACACCAGTGGGAATATGTTTTAGCTCGGACATATCGAGCACGCTTCATTTTCCTCGCCATGGCAGACCATCAGCAGTACAAGGGGAGAACTCAAACCACACACAGACACATGCCAGAAACGAGTTGGTGATCTTGACCTTAAAGAAGCCGCGACCACTTCGGAAAGGTAGTAAAAAGGATTCAAATTTAGTTAAAATGTCTGGAATCTCTACCATTTCAAGCACTTTAACCCCTTCATGACCAAAGAAAGAAAAAAGAAACGTTTCCTCCGTCCCGTACGTTCTGAGAGTATGCGCACGCATGGCAATGAGCAGATTTTATACTCCTAAGCCAAATTTCATTTAAGGCAGTTTTGCTGAAACTGGGAGGGGGCGAGCATATTGAAATTAAAAGATTGAAAAATATATCTACTGGATTGAAGTAAAACAAAATACTTTCTGACATATTAAAAAAATACACATTTACACTGATTTAATGTATACCATCTGCGATATTACGTCATCCAAAATAAAAGCTTTTTCTTTAAAACCTCATTTTAGCTATGTTTGATACTATAACCAAATAAAAAAACCTCTTATTTAATTTGCTGTAATAACATGATGAGAGATTTTTATTACATTTTCTTTTCAAACCTAAAATACTACTCTTTTAGAGAAAAACCAAAACCCAGACCCATAATCAAAACAAATTTGGAAGATGAATATTTCATCACTGTTATATATTATGCCATCAGCTGTTCTAATTTTTCTAGCCTAAATTATTCTTTATATACTTTTGTACATTCTCTCAAAATTTTAAAGCCTTAAACTTAAAAAACGCAGAATTATATGTCAATTTTTTACGTTCGATTTTATTCACATCCTTATGATCAATCATAACTTTAAATTTACTTATCTCAGAAAGGAAGAATAACTAGTTTGTCTTCATTTAAAATGCTAAGGCTATTTTTCTATTGTGCCTAGGGCTTCGAATTTTTTTTATCTATTGCCAATACTGCATGTAACAAAAGTAGGTATGCATTTCTGAATCAAAACATTAGATATTTTTGTAAAAATAATTCAAGTTAGAATTTATACATTTTTTTTTATGGAATTTTCAATAAGCATTCATAAAAAGAGGTATTGAACAAATACCAAACATGTTATCGCAAAACCCATCCCAAATTTTGTAACACAAAGTTTGACGTACTTGTAAATTAAATTTCATGCATGCAGGTAAATTTTCGTAGGATGAGTAGTGTTTTAAAATCCCTTCACAAATTTTAAGTTTTTTCCTTAAAAATTAATTGGATAATTTTTATGAAATTTTGAGCGCAAAATCAGTTTTTCTGGTGTACACACATAGAAGGTGATCAAAAAATTTTAAAAATCCTTAAATTATTTTTTTTCGCAAATCATGCTATGTTACTTGAAAATCCATATAAATTTTTTGATGCAATCCAATACGCTGAAATTTATAATTTACTATCTTTGATAATATCTGAAAATACAATACAAAAATGTTCGATAAATTTTAAACAATTGCGAATTTTAACGAATATTTTCACATTTTAATAAAAAAATACACAGATCAGTGCAGACACAGATCACGTGCGCCTGTGGCGGAACTTCAAGGCGCTATTTTAGGCTTGGAAAATTTCGGCAATTGTGTTTTTCTTGTGGCATTTTCAAAAAAAAAACGTCAGTTATGTTTCGTAGATAACAGCGATCAGATTTTGATGTATCCGAGTTCGACAGAGTAAGGATAATTGCCTATCGGGATTGTGGATTACCTTTCAGGCAAATCGGTAGTCGTGGTGGACAAAACCAAACAGCTGTAATGCGGATATGTGACCGTTGTATGCAGGAGGATACGACGGACCGACCTGGTCGAAGTCATCCACCTCAGTGCAGCACTTCACGTGAGGACAGGCAAATTGTGCAAATTGCAGTGATGAATCGCCCAGTCACATCATGAACTATAGCACAGCACATTGAGACTGTAACGCATCATTCAGTGTTTGCGCGCACCATTTGACGCCATTTACAGCAGAGTGGTCTGTCCACAAGACGTCCATTGCTTGGTCTACACTTGACGCAAAACGAAAGACGTCTCCTCCGCCAATGGTGCGATGAAAGAGGAAAGTGGAAGGCAGGATGGAATGAAGTTGCCTTTACTGACGACTCATGCATCTGTCTGCAAAACCAATATGCTCGTTTTCGACTCTTGAGACACTGTGGAGTGAGGATAATGAATAGCCGTTAAAGGCCCCGTGACACTGGTCCAGCAACGGGTATTATGGTATGGGGGGGTATTGGATATCACACTCGCCCTCTTATAGTAAGCATTGGGGGTATTTTAAACAGTCAGCGCTACATATCCTAGGTGTTGGAGCCAGTTGTCCTTCCTTACCTTCAGGGCTTGGCCACATTTCAACAGGATAATGCGCGACCACACGTGGCATGCATTTCTCTAATTTTCTTGGTCAATCACCAGATTCAATTGCTTCCCTGACCGGCTCGCTTTCCGGATATTTTGCCGTTAGAAAACATGTGGTCCATGTTAACTCAAAGAATGACCCAGATTACACCCCCAGCTGCCACACTAGATAAAATTTGGCAATGTGTGGAACACATTCAACAAATCTTTGGACCAATGCTGAGCCGTGTGGCAGCGGTGATCTCCATCAATGGCGGCTACTCTGGCTACTGATTCTGGCAGGAACCACACTTCACAGAAGGCTATAAATGTAATCATTTGATATTTGGTCAACATGTTATTTACAAATTAATTTTCTTGTGCTGTCTCTTGTCTTTCTTTTTGTTGCATATATGGTGGACAGAAGTGTATTACTAAGAATGCCTCATGCCCAATAAAATTATAAGCTTTTATATTAATCAAAACTTAAACTTAAATCTAGAGCGCAATAAATCAGAAACCTTTAAATAACTGATTCTCTCGAAAGAGTTAAACACTTGCAGTTGTATAAACTCTTAAAATTCCGGATCTAATTTAAAAAAAAAAACTCGAAACCGAAAGTATATTTTGAAGTTTAAGGTATTATGAAACATTATTCGAAAAAATCGAATTCTAACCGCTATCTATTTCTTTCTAAAAATTAAGATGAAAATGTTCCAAACTCAATTACACATGTGTCATCATGGACCTCAGAACAGAAAAATCTTAATCACATATATGTTACCATAGGCTCTGGAGGACGAAACGCGGGATCAGAAATGTGTGATTATAGTTTTGAACGGGTTAATCTAGTTTGAGAAAAAAGGAAGTGAAGCAATTTATATAGAATAGCTATTGTCTGGATAAATAACGAAATGCATCAAGATTAAAAGGGAATAGTTACTTGTTCATTTATAAGATCTAACTATTGGTTACCTTCCCTCTTCGTTGGAAATTTCATGAAGTTGTCTGTGAATGTATTTTGTTTATTTACTTTCAGTAACAGAATAATTTTTTAAATAATCATTTGTTTTCGACTTTTCAATATTCTCGCGCCCCCCTCAAAGATTTGCCACGCCCCTCAATGGAGGCGGGCCTCTTAGTTTGAGAAACACTGATCTAATGTTATCATTATTAAAGCCAATGTGTAGCGCACTGAGTTTTCAGACCTCACCATGCATCTTTGCTTAACGATTTCTGCATCGACAAATTTCCTCTAAATGACACAAATTCAAGCTCCAGGAAATATCATAAATTGTACCCTGCTTTGTATTTTCAAGGATAATGCAAATACTATTAGCAGCATCAATGTTAAATAATCCTATATTTTACATTAATTCAAACGGAGGACGGAACATATGAAATATTTTTAAAATTCGTTGTATAGAAATTAAATTATTTATATGGTCTAAATGTTATAAATTTATTTGAAATATATGTATTTGTCTGTGATACAGTAATGCTTTATTTTCTGAATAAGTTTTTACCTGTGTTATGCACTTTAGTATGATATGATATATTGGCAATGGTTTAATTTTCCGGGTAGTTTTCGTGGTTGCTTTATCGCTGGACTTAAGCACCTAATTTTGCGTGCTAGACCTTGCCCATATCGGGGGATTTTAATGATGCAGGAATTCGACAGCGGCCATATAGTATAATTATATGGCATGTAAGACCCTACAACAGGGATACTTAATTTTTTTTCTGCTGGGCCGCATACGTATGTCAGCCATTTCATTCGGGCCGCATACATATGTTTTCTATTTCACATGAGTCGCAACAGATTATACAGGGGGAAAGGGGGTTGAAATCGTTAAGACCAAAATAACATCAGAAATGTAAAATATGAAAAAATATTTGAAATATTGTAACTCCGGTTTTTCTTTTTTTAACTATTATTTTGTATATATTTGATCTTTTTGTCACTAACACTAAATTAAAAGAATTTAAGAAGCAGTCCTTCATAGGTTTTGCATCAGTAAATGGTTTCATATGATTAGGATATCTTTGTTACAACTGTGACATTACGACTGACGAAACACCTTGTTGCTGTTGCAAAGAATGTTGAATAAAGCTCTTGAAAGAGGAAATAATGTCATAAAATATTTTCGGTTTTTGCAATTTTTCAAATACAGGTCTTTCGTGAAAAATTAAACAAGTACCATTCCATGTTCGTTTTTCAGTACAAAATAGTCAGCCTCCAAACCCTTCAAATATTTTTCGCTTGCAAAGTATGAAAGATTGTTCAAAATTAGTGGCACCCAAAGAACCATCACTACTCCAATGTTGTCTGTTATCACTAAGCGTAACCGTTTCAAATAGAAACTGACTATTTATTAAAAGCCTCCTCGTAAAGTACACCTCGACAGCAAAAAAGCAAAATTGATGTATTTGATTTTTTGTCAAAGAATTCCGCACCAAATTTTTAATACATTGTCTTAAATAAAAGATTTTTCTCAGAGCAATGGGTCATGACCGGACCACTTAAAAAGGCTCGGTGGTCCACATACGGCATGTGGGCCAAAGGTAGAGTGTCGTTGCCTTAAAGTTTGTGTTTGTCTAATGTGTTCTCAGCAAATTTAAAAATTGTAGTACAGATTTGCATAGTCATAGTTCAGCGGCCTTCCTCCAGGAAGGAAACTGCGTGAAAAAATTACCTGCGGCGATTGATTAACGCCTATTTGGTGCCGATCTAAAAAGAGATACCAGCTTACGGAAATATACAAGGTTTGCAATGGTAAAATAACCAATGCGTAGTTATTAGGAATAAAAAGGGTTAGAAATAACAAAATCTCCCGTATTATCTTGCCAGTATTGAAATTTTGCTTTATAAAATGAAGAAAATTACAGAAATGTTTCATTTTTTTGTTTAAAATTAAAATATTAGGAGTAACATGTTTTACTTTATAAAAATCAATGTGGGTTTGATATTGTTTCCAATACTTTAAAATTAAAATACAGGACTTGGCCTCTTCAAGAACAATAAAGTTTGGAACGAGTGCTTTTTGTAAAAATAAAAAATATGCGTTAATACTATATATCTTAAAGGACAAATATGGAACGGCACTTGAAAGGAAAATATCATTTTTATGTATATCATAAATGAACGTCAAATACTTTGTAAATTCTATTAAAAATCGTTTGTCTTTTAATTGATAGAAAAATTGAGTGCAAATACGTGCCAGATAGTGGATACAGCCTATCCTCTTAATGAATGAAACCTTCTCAAAGGTGTATGAGGAGAAATTAAGTTAGATTTATATAAAAAAAAAGACATGGTATCTTTAACGCATTTTAAAATGCTATCGCAATGAAAATTCATAGAGAAAACTAGATCCACTCTAACTTTAATGAATCTGAGCATATCAAAGGAGGGTTGAAACTCGTGAGTGAGTAAGTGTAGGGTTTAATGGCGCAAGATCCAATTTTGGTTATGCTGCGCCAAAGAATGAAACTCGTAAGATAATAGTCTCTGAAATTACTTTGAAATCACTGAATCCAATTTGTTCTTCGCTTTGAAATGTGGAAATACAACTAAATATAGACATCAACAAAATTAATACACTAAGAAAAGGAACTCAAAGTTTTTCTAGAAATTCATGTTTATCAGGTGGAAATTTTTAAATTAACATACTCTTTGGATAAAAGGAAGACAATAAAACAGGATTTTTTAGAGGGACATATTAATTTTAATATTGTTAATATATTTAATATATTTTTTAAATAATTATAACAGGAGTATTTGTGTATTATTCATTCAGAACCCAACATCAAGACAAACATTAAGGAACCATTTGGGCACAAACTTATTAAATGTTTTAATAATCTCGTATTTATATTACTCAACATACGCTTGAAACATTTTTTTTTTGATGTTCCAACAAAAAACTCAATTCAGGTTTAGTGATATTGAAGGTATCGGCCATGACCTCCCTTGACTGTGCCAATTGGCTTATTATTTATTACTCTAATCATTCTAAAATTGTGCTCAAAAATTTAAAAATTATATCAACAAAATTTTAACTTTCCCGATACCTTTTCTGAAGACAGAAAAAAACAAACTGTAATACCATGTAAGAGCGAAAATACAACGAATTCGTTAGCAGATTGTACATATTAATTTATTGTAATAATGTTATTCTAATATACACAAAGAGTCTTAGGACAATAAAAGTGTGAAGGATCAATAAAAAGCCTAGCTGGCAACTACCAAATCTTTAAGAATGTAACCCCACTGCTGAAAGTTTCATAAGAAAACTGTGTTCAGAAATTAGATCTTGAAAATTATGAATTATTTAATAAAAATACTTCCTTTAATTACCATGTCATCTTTTTCAGACCTGCTCCTTTATATCTGCATACATAATACAAAAATGAGATGATATAAAAAACGTCAAAAAAATTTTAGTAATTATTGCTTACAAAAAATATTATTTAATACTCTAAGAAATATAAGAAATTTAACTGAAAACATGTCATGTCATCGAAATGTTGATGGGATTGCACACTGTAGGGATTAAATAAATTCAATGAAAATAAACACAACATCTATTTTAATGAACAATTTATAAATTAATTACAGAAATTGTATCTAGTTCAGATGTGGAAAAATATTTACATATAGCATAAAATATGCAATAAGTACTTTTTTTATTTATTGTTCCATCTATGACATAAAAATATAATTCGTTAAAGAATATTAATAAAGATGTTTCAAAATATCAATATCATCCCTTTCAAAAACCTTTATTTAGATGTGATCATGAACTGATTTAGGTGCAGATTCGAGACAAACTACGCTGAAGACAACAGCATGTGTCTCTTTATGGTTAAGGTTGCTTAGTGAAATAAATACATGATGAACTTCAAATATTTTGAGACTGTCTTGAAAGGGCCACTTCTAGTATCTACTAAAAATCAGCCCACAGTTATACAACTAACATTTATGTAGCAAATCAACAAATTACCCCCAAAAAGGTTTTTTTGTGTGTTAAGAAAAACAAATATATATATATATATATATATATAGGTATTTCTTTCTATCAAACAACTATTTTACATACTTTGATAATGATTACACCATCCTGATTGAGGATTGCGGAGTAAAGATCATTTACTAATTCCTGGCAATTAAATCGGTATCTGTTACGAAACTTGTACTCAGATTTTCAAAAACTACTATATTTCGTTTAAAGCATAGATTCAATACAAATATAAATTTTAACCCAATTTTAATTTCCCTGACCATGCATCACAAATATGTGAAACATTTTGTTCCTCAAAGTTCTTCAAGCAAAATATTTCCGCTTAGATAATTCTACTTCATAAAAACGTCTGTACTAAATTGAATATCATTTGGTTACTTAAGTCATATTATAAAAGTAGAAGTTGAAGAACTTATTGTGGCTTATATCCATAAAAGTTCAATGGCTTGCACATAGCTGTTGTATTAGTTAAACAAAAATTAGGACTGCCTTTGAATCATTTAAGAATATGTTAAACGAAGCATGAAAAATTATCCTGAATTGAATATAATACAGTATTTAATTATTGAAATTCACTTGATTCCTATTTTCACTTCGTCCCAAATTTGTAGCAATATTTGGACTCTTAAAACAGATCAATGCTCGTATGACGAGGTCTACATCTGAGTTACACCCCAATGCCCCCTTTGCATCACAGCAGCACGGAAACGGTAAAATGCAAGTGAAATATTGATTGATTGATTGAATATTAACGTCGCACTGTTCAGCTACACGAGGGCTTTTGGCGACGGATCACGTAATTTTGAGCCATGGTCAAGTGACGTGGACGACACCTGAGCTGGCACCCCCTCTCCTAACTACCACACCACACCAACGGGAGGACGTTTCAGCTCTCGACAGATTTAACGTGCATCGCTGCCCTACACGGCGGGTCTTTAGTGGTACTGGGCTCGAACCCGTGACAAAGCAAGCCACAGTTCGATACCTATACCACTCGGCTACCGCGGCCGTGCAAGTGAAATATCATACACTTTTATCTGCAGGAAAATTAACTGAAACCGTATTTTCACAAGTGGCTGGATAGATATTTGCTATCATCTACTTTTTAATTGAGACCACATGGTTATATTACTTTTGAATGAATGCGTTTATGCTTGAATATTTTATTATCTTATGGCAGGCTGTCTTCCCCTTTTACATGGTCCGTGTCGTCATAAATCCCTCACTTTGCAAATAGTTCCTGAAGAACATTTTTTTTGAGATTCTAGGTAGACTCTTCGTATGCTCACAAAAAAGGGTGTTTTTTTAGAGGTATAGAACTTTAAATTGCAATAAAACAATTCGATTGACATGAATTTTTTTTATTCGAAAGATAAACTAGTGGCATTATACTTTAAATATGATTTCTGGCATATCACTGCCACGTTGGCTCGGATGTAGTCCAATCTGGACGTCCAATTTTCGATGACTTTTCCCAACATTTGTGGCCGTATATCGGCAATAACACGGCGAATGTTGTCTTCCAAATGGTTAAGCGTTTGTGGCTTATCCGCATAAACCAATGACTGTACATAGTCCCAAATAAAATAGTCTAGTGGTGTTAAATCACAAGATCTTGGAGGCCAATTCATAGGTCCAAAACGTGAAATTAGGCGGTCACCAAACGTGTCTTTGAATAAATCGATTCTGGGACGAGCTGTGTGACATGTTGCGCCATCTTGTTGGAACCACAGCTTCTGGACATCATGATTGTTCAATTCAGGAATGAAAAAGTTAGTAATCATGGCTCTATACCGATAACCATTGAATGTAACGTTGTCGCCTTCATCGTTTTTGAAGGAGGATTCCACCAGCCCATAAAGCGCACCAAACCGTCAGTTTTTCTGGATGTAACGGTGTTTCCACATACACTTGTGGATTAGCTTCACTCCAAAGGCGGCAGTTTTGTTTGTTGACGTAGTCATTCAACCAGAAGTGCGCTTCATCGCTAAACAAAATTCGCTTTTGAAAATCGACCATTATTTTGGAAATAAAATTGCACAATTTGAAAGCGTTGTTCAGGCGTGAGTCTATTCATGATGAATTGCCAAACCAAACTGAGAATAAATCACTTGTCAGCTGTTAAATCGGTCGCCATCTTGGAAAGTAATGCCAACTTAAACTTCTATACCTGGAAAAAAACACTCTGTATAATTCAAGGCTTATAAATGTGTTACTGAATCAATAGTGGTAAGAAGTTCCAAGTAGGAGGAACACAAATTGGAATTAAAAGTGAAAAGAAACAAAAGCGGAATGCAAATACAATAAATACAGAACAAAATACGAGATCGCTGGAATGCAAATGGGGGCCTTCAGTAATTAATATGATTCATTGGTGAAGATTTTTGAAAACATGATTATAATAAGATTTTCAAAATACAAATAGATAAAACACACACACACACACACACACACACACACACACACATATATATATATATATATATATATATATATATATATATATATATATATATACCATGTATTGAAGTTCTTGGGTTGACAGGAGAAATGCAACGGGCAGCCGTTTTTTCTATTATATTTTCTTTCAATATTCAGTAAAGCAGTCTGCACTAAGAGCCATGACAAAACTAGAGCTCTTTCAGCGTTTATCAGCAGCGAGTGAGTTCTTAGTACACGTGTCTTATTTTAGTCCGGTGAAAGTAGCAATCAGAGTTCTTATGTAGGAGGTGGGTTGAGTTGTCCTGGTTGGAAGCTTACCCCAGCTGACACCTGAAGAGCTGGGGATTCATCACAATTTCCCCCCTCCGCATGGCTCGTAGAACAACAGGGACAGGATTACTGACGATACTACAATTTTAGAACTTAGGCATATTGTTTTTTAAAACCTTTAAGGATTACTTTGATAATCCTCATGGCGTGGAGTACCTAATACTATGTTACACAAATACACAAAATAATTCCGATTAAGTGGTTAAAACAGGGAACAACAATATCACAATCCCTAATTATTACAGCAATATATTGTTGATATTTAGAAAGCATGATAACATATTTCAAGATAATGCAATGATATACTAATGAAGGTGTTAAACAGATATGAAAATTCTTCATTGAATATCTTGAAAAGTGGATATTTACAACAATATAGATACGAAACACAATTTGTCTCATCTGGAGGCAAGGTATATTTTCACAATTGTAAGTAACTTGTGTAACATAAGTATACAATAGAGCAATATGATATGGCAAGAGACCAAATAGCAACTATGCTGGTGGGTATTTAGTTATTGAGTGTGGAGTTGAGTTATACTCATTACACACTTGGTCTAGTAGTTTTGTGTGTCCAAGGAGTTTTATTAGATGAAGCATTTACCTTGCATTCAAGTCTAGTAACAAGAGGTTGATTGACACGTTCATTTTTACCATTTGTTTGAGGGTGATCAGCTGTAGTTAACAAATATTTAATAGTATATTTTCTGAGGAATTTTTTTAAAATCTGGAAGAAGTAGAGGCACCATTTCTATCAGTTAAAATTTTTTCAGGAATTTAGATTTGAAAGACTTGTTTTAAAATATTTGCATAGGTATCAGAATTTTCATTTTTTGAAGCAAAAGCCCACGCATATCTTGTTGCATGGTCAATCACAATGTGTAAATATTTTTTTTGTAGAATATAATATTTAAAACCTCCACCAGAGTATATCCACAGATACAAACTCAAAAGGTTTACTGGTAGGTGGAACTTGTTACTGTAACCCAAATTTATTTTGTTTCCTTTTTTTGTTAAGCTGACATACCGTGCAATGTTTAACAAATTCACTAATATCAGTTGTAATGTTAGATCAATAGTATTGAATTAAAATTAAGTTCAATAATTTTTGAACACCAGTATGACCAAACTGCTCATGTGGTTGATTCAACACAGTTTTAATCTTAATGTAAATGGAATAATTATTTCATGTAATTTTTTTCTTTTTAATTCTTTTACATCCTTGATATCATGGTATTTAGATCCACAAAGATTATCATTCTTTTATGAGTTTTAATTTCATTAATGTCAAGCAAATGATTTGAATGTTGAAGATGATGATTAACCGGATTCCTGGATAACATGCCTGCTTTACTGTTAGTAGAACCCTTTAAATACTTAATTTCATAATCATACATACTTAGCTTTAATAACCAGCGGAATAATCGACCTCTTAAATTTGTAGCTTTTTTTAGTCATTCAAGAGCTGCATGGTCAGTATGTATGATACATGTTTGGCAATGTAGGTATTAATAAAATTTAACTAAAGCATCTTTTATTGCAAGACATTCTAACTCAGTTATAGCATAATTTTTTTCATAGCCTCTTAAGGTTCTACAATGGTAAGCATTTGGGTGTAACACATTTGAGGCATCAGGTTGTTTCAACACAACTCCAACACTTTTTGTGATGCATTAACAAAAACATGACAAAATAAGTCAGGATCATACAAATGTAAAATAGGTTTCGTTATTAAACTTCTTTTTAGTTTCTCAAATAAATTTCGGCATTCATCAGTCCAATTAAATTTCGCATCCTTTTTTAATAACATATTAAATGGATATCTAAGGTCAGCATATTCTGGAATAAACTTATGCTACACATTTATTGAACCCAAAAACTTTTGAAGTTATTTTACATTATTTGGTGGTTTCATTGTTTGATTGTGTCGATATTAGTATGCTTTGGAGTAACTTTAACCTCTTCTATTTCATAACCCAGAAAGTTAATTTTATTTTCGGCAAAGAAATATTTAGATAGTTTCAATTTAATATTTTCCTTTTGGCGAATGTCAAAAATTGTCTTCAGATTATTCCAATGTTCTTTTTCTAACGAAGAAAATATTATGATATCATCGAAATAATTGCAAGCAAAATCAATTTTATACTTACTTAATATTCTTCGAATTATTCTACTAAAAATGCAGGAGCTAACTTAATTCCAAAAGATTATCTTTATCAAACTTAAAAGCCAAAGGTAGTGCAGAAAAGGAGTTTCTCAGTACACTTTAGGTGAATGGGTATGAGAAAATAACCGGAAGCTAAGCATAAAGTTGAAAAATTTTGCTTGATCTAATTTGTCTTATGAACTATCCGTAATAGACAATGGTTCAGAATCCGCTTTAAATAAATCATTAAATTTTCTGAAGTCTGTACAACGTCTGGTCGTTTTACCTTCTTCATGTTTCAAAGCTAAAGTTACTGGGGCTGAATAGGGACCATTACTTTCTTTAATTAACCCAGCTTGCAATAACTTCTCAACTTGACCCTTAATTTCTTTTTCCTGAATAGGAGGAGTACGATAAGGTCTGAGATGAACTGATAAGTCAGATTTGAGTATAATTCCTTGAGGTTCAACTCGTGATTGACTTACATCATACTTGTCTTCAGAAAAAATTGAATCATAATGGGAATGTATTTCTCTTAACTCCCACCTCTTCTTTATGATCTTGATCCTCAGAGATGTGAGAATGAGGAGGAGTTACATATGTTTCTTCGTTTACATGTAACGAATATTTTCGTTCATTTTTGTGTATTTGTTTATTTTTTTACAATATTTCCATTTTGTTTTATTTGTAGATGACTGCAGTCAAAAGTAATTTTAAATGTGATAGTTCTGGTATTCCAAGTATAAGATAGGGTAAAGTGTGATCTACAACACGCATCGTTACTAATTTAGAAATAGCACCTATTTTTAGATAAAATAAACACATATCTTACTCAGATTAATTGTACCCAGGGATTCTTGTACAATTATGCCTTGAGCATTTATCTTTCTTAACTGGTGTTTACTTAGAAAATGATGACGTATAATGGAGATAATTGAATCGGTATCAAGGATATAGGTAAGGGTTTCGTTTTAATATATCCAGATATTTCTAATAATTGTCAAATTTGGGATTCTTTGGTTGAAGGGTCAACATTTGGTTACATAGGGTTACATATATATACATATATATATATATATATATATATATATATATATATATATATATATATATATATATATATATATATATATATATATATATATATATATATATATATATATATATATATATATATATATATATATATATATATATATAAAGTACGGTCGAGATAGAGTACCGTAGTTACTGCCCAAATATCGTGACAATGAATTGGAAATTAAGTTCACAATTCATTGTTATTAAAATATATAAAATTTTACATGACTTATTTTTGTATTTGTTATTTTTATATTCCTTACTGAAAGCAACAAATGGGAGTTCATTACCTGCCAAAACTGAAGAGGCCTGGTTGTTTACTCTACAAGCTCCTACCTTATGCTTACTCTGTCCTACTAAGTAAAAATGCCGTCTTCTGCTCGTCAAGATCATGGAATTGCAGATATTGCTTTCCATATATTTTAAATATTAGTTTTCTAACTTCTACATCAGCCTTTTAATAGTCTACACTCCTGCAAAGAAGTCTGAATTCAAAACTATAAAAACATATTATTCCCAACAATGTCATTTATACCTTTATTTTTTATAATCTATGAATGCGTTAAACTATTAATTTGTTATCGCGACTATTTAATATTAAATGTGAAAAAAAAACCCAATAAGTTTCAAACTGAAACTTAAATTGAATGTTTCAAAAATTGTCATCGATATTCTCATAACTTTTACGTATTGTCATTTTAGCATATCACACATCTATCTTCTTTGCAAAAATCTATTATAAGTTCATCAAATATTTCGGCATATTTTTACTCATAACATGCAGGTTTCAACCACATTGTGTGGTCGCGTTAGCCTAATGGTCAAAGTAACGGACTCGTAGCTGGCGTGTCATGAGTTCAACCCCAGCACCAATGAAGATCCGCCGTGTAACGGAGCGATGCTCAAGCGTCATCCTCGTCACTTGACCATGGTTTAAAATTACGAGGTCCATCGCCAAGTGAGTGAATATTAATGTCGCACTGTTCAGCTACACGAGGGCTTTTAGTGATGGACCTCGTAATTTTAAAGCATGGTCAAATGACGAGGGCGACACCTGAGCTGGCACTCCCTTCTCCTACCTACCACACCTCACCAACGAGAGGACATTTCAGCTCTCGATAGATTTAACGTGCATCGCTGCACTACACGGCGGGTCTTTTGTGGCTCTGGGCTCGAACTCGAGACATGCCAACCATGATTCGATACCTTGAACACCTGGTACCCCGGCCACAGTTCCGTCACCAAAAGCCCTCAAGTAGTTGAGTAGAGAAGAGAGAGAGTGCGACTTTAATATAACCTCACTTAATTAAATTATATTAAATTCAAGGAATACTTGAAAAAATATTAGACGTCGAATATATATATGTATATATATACATATATTAAAATATTAATCTAATGATAATTCTAAATATCCAAAGAATTATTAGTATTTATGGTAAATATATGTTTTTCAACTGAATATGTGAAAAACGCATAAATAACTTTTTCGAAATTCCAATGCAGAACTTCAGTGGAGCTAATACAAAATTCCTAGTTTTGCATGGTTAAGATTATAAAAATGTCCAAATTTTAATAACCTTTTCTTCAGTCAACCACTAATGGAACATGAATGATGAGGGATTATGCATAAAATATATATATTTTTTAACTTGAATTGAAAAAGGATCTTTATATTTATTTATATGCGCAAATGTTAACTGTAAATTTGTCCAGATGCTTTTAAATACTCTTTATTTGAAGATCCAAGTTCAAAAATATAAACTTGTAGTTAAAGTTCTCTTTGAATGATATTAATCTTCAGACATTCAAAATTCAAATATAATTTGTTATCTGAACCATACAAAACAAGGGATTCTATGTATGATGCTCTGAATATCTGGCTTTAAAATTATGAAAAACTAAAAGATTTAAATAGGGTTTTTTTAACAATGCATAAAATTTTTTTGCAAATAATGTAATACAGAAGCTTAAAAATTATTCATGTTTAGAAGTGTCCGAAATTTTAAAAGATTTTAAACTTTGAGCCTTTTTTTTATTTTTTTGACACATAACAAAATAATCATTTTAAAAAAAAAATCCCTGAAAGTATTGATTAAAATAAGGAAAATGAAACAGTAAATTATCCTCAATGTTTTAATATACAATTTGAATTTAAATACTACATATATTTTTTAAAAACTTATACATACATTCTAAAAACTTAATTCCATTTGAGAATTTTAAGGTAAAGAAAAAAATGAGAATTCTCAACTCGTTGACTTGCAATTATTTCCGTACACTTTAGGGTTTAAAGAAATTCTTCCCAGGTTTTTACTATTGCTACATTAACCGGTCTCCCCGTGAGCCATAAAACTTCCCCTCAATGCCCATTGTGTCTCCCCGACAGTCTCTAATTATCTTTCAAGATACTAAACCTTTAAAGGAGGGAAAAAATTTCGGAAAAACTCGACTTTACCGTTTTTGAACACATTACTTGAGGAGGAAAAAATCTGTTTGGTTCATTTTTGGTGAATTTCCGGCCTTACGAAAAAATCAGTGTGGTCCGTTTTCGAAGCCTCTCTAGTTGGGCGGAAAAATCCGTGCTGTCCGTTTGGAGAGTTAAGGCATCATGGTAGTCCATAGGTCACTAATTTGTTATTGTCTTTATCGTGGATAAATGTCCTGGTATCAGTAAGGACCCATTTCATAAAGAAACTAATGCACAAACAGCTCTTTCACGTGCATGTTGTTGAAGTGAAGTAGTTTGAAGATGTTTTTAATGGGCTGCATACTGTCAACTTAGCCTTGGCATACACAACAAGTCCCCTAATGTGAAAGCCCTTTCAGTGGTGGCACCATTTAGTGGCGGCTCTTGCTACCGAAATTGGACGCTTGAATTAAGTTAATTCATGCTCCGGTCGTAGGGTAAACATAGCCGGTTCAGTGCCAAATAATACTCAAGAAATCATTTACTTGCAACATGATCATATGACTTGCATGGCTACGATTTTCGCATCCGGAAAATCTATTGACTCCGGGTAGGATCGAACCCGCAACCTTACGGTTACGATGCGGGTACGCTACCACTAAACCACCGGAAACGATACGTTTGAAGTTATAGAATGCTAATTCATGTGTTCCGTCACTGAAAGAAAGCTCAAAATAAATTGTTTTGTATGATTTGCGCGAATGTCGTGATCAGTCACTCGTAATTATTTTGTTTACGACATCAATAGAACAATCAGTAAATAAAATTTATTACTTAAAAAATCTTTATGTAATGCAGCATTTATGAATCTGAGGGCCTTAGTACTCTTAAGGGGAGTGATAACGAACCCTGTGTGTGGGAGATGAGCAATCGAAAAAAAACAATATAAAAGATTTAAATTAATTATAATTTTACTTGTACGAAACAAAATATACATTCCGATATAATATTTAAAAATGCAGATTCACACTGATATAATATTCTCATAAATGTATCTGTTCTGTAAAAATAGTTCGTAAATAAATCTTCAATACGAAATTAAGAAAAAGTTTAGTAATTATAAATGGGTTAGTAATCATTCCCATGGGCTCATCATATGCAAAATGTAATACCTATCTTGATAGTTGGCATGGTTTATAATTAAAGTCCTACTGTAACTTTAAAAATTGAGACACCAATATGGAAAATTCGATAAGCCTTGAGGCGAAAGAATTCTTAATGTACAATTAATGTCTAGGAATTATGCATAGTCAGTAATATGGAAGTAAATATCAATTTCGTTTGGTGTGTTTTTATTCGGGAAGGGAATATTATGTTCCTGGTTGTTGCTGATAGTTCTTGATAGGGGAGTTCCAGAATAAACAAAGCTGACTTTAAAATTGAATAATAAAAGAAGATAAATCATTTAATTTTATTTTCTAAGATATCATTTAGTTTATAGAAGTAATAAGCAATATTGGTTTTGATCTTCCTTGAATGTATTTGTGATATGAAAGGATTAATTACTACAGATATAAAAATTGCAAAAATCAAATTTATCAAATGAAACTTAGGATGTGTGTTACCTTAATAAAGTAGAAATTTATTTCTTATATTCGATAGAAAAATTAAATGTTCTAAAAGTAAAATTAAAATATTTTGATCATTGTTGCCTGTGTATAACAGGTGCTATATATAAGCATGTTGTTTATATTTATTAACAGACCAAACAATGAGTCTTAGAAGATTTTTATTTAATAGAGAATTACTCTTGAATATGACCTGAAATATGAACTCTCAGTTTTTGTGTAAAAAAAATGGCATGATTATCTGGCACGAAATGGATGGATAATGAATTTTTGCTGAAGATTTAAACTAATACGCTTATTAGTTGTTCAAACGTTATTTTCTCTAGAGAGTATATTTTTAGCCTTATTACAAGATTACCGTTTCAGATCTCTAAAAGTTTACAAGGAAACATCATGATAACTTTGCCATGAAATTTGTTTACTATGGCACTTTATTACCACATGGGTTTAGTAGATGTGAAAAATTATAACTTTATTGATTTGCGAATTCAAGATTATGTAAACACTTAAAAAACAACTTATGTAGTTGATTAGAAATTTCTAGACTTTTGAAATGTTCCACACATCAGATAGAACAGATCAAAAATGAACCAGGAGCAAAGATGTGTAAAATTATAACATAGTCAGATGCAAAGATTTTAATGAATACTTGTAGCCACTATAAAAATATATTTATCTATATCTATACTTTTAAGAGTATTTTAACAAAATGAATTTAAAATACAAACATGTAAAAAATTTATTTCGTAAGTTAAACTGACGAATTTACTTTCTTGCAATAATTATGAAGAAACACCACTACGGTACTGTTTACGTTGTGGGATTAATACACTATAGGAGACGTCAGCATACTGTTTTTGCCAAAAAAAAACATAGAAACTTCATTTAATTCCAAAATATATCTTGAAGGAAACAAATGATGAATTAACAGTTATCGCGTTAAACTTAGGGAATTAAGACTGTTGAAAAATACTTAATAATAAATTTTAATTCCTCCTTAGGTATTCCTGCATATGTATATAGATTACTATAATACACGGAATGAATGATAAACTGCTGGTTTTGTTGGAAGATTATTTCCTCCTTTATATGGACTAGAGTAGAAATGTACCACCATATTAATAATATTTTTTAAAAATTAAATTCACTATTAGTGAAACAGGAAATTGAAGATTGATCTGGCACAATGAGCCATATTCATGTATACACAAAAAGGACAACCACGTGTTTCTAGCCAATCAGTTCAAATGTTCATATGACGTCATATTTACACGATGAACGCATTAATGTTTTTCCTGCTAAACAGTTCAAGTGCTTCTTTGTTGCTAACTTTAGCTCTTTGAAAACCCTTCTCTAAAAAAGTAAATATTTGTCAATAATAATAATGCAAATGATATACACAATACATTTTATTTAAAAATACATGCACAAAATAAGGTTTTTTGTCACAACATTTAAAAATGTTTACCGAGAGGTGAAATTTGATATTTTATCTATGTTTTACAAAAAGAGAACAACAATTAATTTAATGTCTGTTTTAAAATCAATGGGCAACACGGACTTGTATTTATCATGTGACCGTCATGAATTTAGTCCATTTAATTATCGCTAAAACAATAGTTTCTTATTGGGTTAAATATTTTTAGATCAATTACCAATTTGGACTTCTAAAACGTTTACCTTGCAAGCTGGAACTATACACCTAACTCATCGTGGACATATTAATGAAAATAAGTTTCTTTACAATATTTAAAGTCAAGAATAATAACTGAAAGAACATTTTCAATTATCTCTGGAGTTAATTTTTTTTTCTGAAATTGTGCCTGTCTGTATAGCAGTTGACTTTAAACTTGTCAAAATTAAATTTAATATTATTTCAGGATTTTGGAATAATCATTCTAACATTCTGAGACACATAAAATGTGCAATATATCTTAGCCATGAAAGGAAATTTAAGTTCAATAAGTAGCTTTTAAAATATCGGTCGTGCTCTCTCTAAGTAAAAGAAAAAAAACTAATTTAACCGGAAAAATACGTTTTCTGTAGTGCAATATGTGAGTATTATTTATGATTTATGTTTTTAAAGTACTTATTACATAATATAAGAATCAGGTATCTGCTTTGGAGACTACTCAAAACCAAGCATTAATGTTAAAAGGAATATCTGATTTTACGCAAGTATTAAGAAATAAATAATCTTCTAAAACAGTTTTAAAAGAAAACCAAGCTTTAGAAACTGTATATACCAAATATTCATAGCCTAGTTGCCTTCATGCCTATAATTGTGGAACACAATTGGGTCAAGACAAAATTGCAGGCGATGTGATTATTACAAAAATATTTGTATTTTATTTAAACTAAAATACACACACACAACTCAGTTAGAAGGTTATGCGGAAGATATCAGAACGACTAATCCACAGCTATTGTCAAAAAAGTAGGCTTTTAACGGTGTCGTTATATTTGCTGACTCCATTTCTACGATGCAAATTGTAACATATTTGGGTTTTTAAGATTCTATTAGAATTAAGAACTAAATAAAGAATCTTGGATTTATTTGACCTTAAAAAATAATATTGTTTTACAAGGGGCTGCATTTCAATGTTTTATTTACTAAGGTGACCAACCATCTTCCTTTTATCGGTTCTGTCCTTCCTCGAAAAGTGTCCTCATTACTTGTTCTCTTTTTCAATATTTTAAAACCCATCTGTTACTCTCAATTCAGAGATGGAACAAACATGTATCCGATATGCTGAATAATTCTGTGAAAATAGTATCACAGGGAATAACAGTTTTCAAAGGTGTTTTTTGACTTCATCGCAAGTAATTTGGGTAATTATAGAAAATTGTGTTGAGTTTTTATTGAAAGAAATGCAGGTTATTAAAATTGAGGGCAGTTGCTTGTTTGACTAAATTAGAAAACTCTGAAGGTGTATTTAAATTCTAATAAATGGTAACAAATTATTAAATCAGCATGCTGAAATGCAAAAAAAAAAGATAGGCTGAAATACTTAGCTATTTCATAAATGAACCCTATCCATATGATAATTCAGTTGATCTTGTAAAATTCAAGTTGTACTTATCTTGAAATTATGAAGCATTTGAAATAGTTTTTTTCAGTTTGTTATGATTAATAGACAAGTGAGAAATCAAGATTGAATGTTACTTACTGTAAAGCTAAAAAAAAAGAATATTTTTGGTTCCGAAAATTCCGATCAATTAGAAAATTATATATTGACAAAAAATTATTAAATGGGAAAATACTTTTTAATGTAAATAATTAAATGGAATGCAAGCGTAATTAGCGTATTTTTATCTGAATTAAAAAACAAATGTTTCAAATATTTACGTTGTAACGTTTTCTTAAAATTTTCGCGCCCGCATCCTCATTTTCATTGTCAAATAACTGTCACCTTATATTTACGGAGATGAGAAGACTGATTTTCTAGCTAAAAATAAGTTGGTGTCTTACAGTGCTTCCAGAATGGAGTCGCGTTCTCTTCTGTAAGCAGAGTAATAAAAAATAGCGTGAAACCGATGTATGGAATTTAATTTAATGAAAAAAAATGTGATTTGTCTTGGTGGGAGATACTGAATTAGATTTTTGTTCGTCCGAGTCAGCATGTGGTTCCTGCCTTCAGGTTGGAACCCGGTAACGTCTGTTTTGCTGGTCATCAAAATAGACCAATTCCTTTCCTACCCAAACTGCGTTCTTTCCCTGGTGAATGCTGCGCATGTGGGTATTTATTTGCACTGCGGTTCCTCGAAACATCTACCATAGATAGTGGAGAATCAGAGAGCACAGTTGCAAGCATTGAATCACTTTCACCAGCGATTGATTATCCAGTGCTGCTGCAAAATTTTTTTAAAGAAATTTTTGTTTGCAAAATCAATAATAAAAAAAAAACCTGAAGTTTTTCATAAATAAGAAATGTTTCAAATATTTCCTCCTGAAAATTGCAGACTGCAAGATTAATTTAATTTAAAAAGCAAACGAATCAACTGCATGATTTAGTATGAAAAAACATTACAGGAAAACATTCCAAATTTTTTCGTATCTTCTGCGTGGTGTTGATAATAAGAGGAATAATTAAAATTTTGTAAGTTAAAATTCTGTTCTAAAAGTTGTGTAAGTCCATTTATAGACGAAATCGTTTGATATTTACCTGGAGTTTAAAAAGTTTTGTGAAATAACTTTTAAAAAGACGTTTTTTTTCAAACTTTTAGTTAACGTTTTTTTTGTAGTCTCTGAATTTTGTCATTCATTTTGCATCCATATTAACAGATTTATTTTCTGAACGGTTTCGAGTTGTAAATATCATCGTAATAAAGATTTGTCTCCGCGTAATGAGTTATTTTGATTCTAGAAAATGTCCATCTTATTTTAAGACTTACTTACCGTTAAAAAAGCCACATATTTGCTGAGGGGTTTCAGGGATGTTAAATTTCTCTAGAGGTGTGAAAATATAGACGATCTTCAAACGGGTATAATTCTTTTAAATTTAAATTAAATGATTCAAATCGTTTTCATATTATTTAAAATAGAATGGGGCTTCAGAAAAAAATTATAAAATGTTTAAAATATAATAATGTTAAAAGTCATAAGCATATGAAATATCTATAATTAATATTAAGCAATTTTTGCTTTGCGCGCACTTTTTTCTAAAATACTAGCCTCTGATGTATAACACTTTATAGATTTATGCACAATACACATCATACTCTTTAAACTCTACCTAATTTTAGTATTATATATTTTTGAATTTCAAAATATTTGTAAAATATTGCAATTTTTTAAATCTTTTTTAAAAATATATTTTTTTATTTATTAAATATGTAATTTATTATTCTATTTATATAAAAGTAGCAACAAAGTATTAAGAATACATTTGTCTTTACAAATCAACTTATAGCTAGTAATTAAAGCTACTCTTTTCGAAAATAGCATGCGCGACGTAAAACTTAATAAATATTTCTTATAGAAAAGTTTCTTATTTTCATATGCTTATAATTTTTAAAATTATGATTATATTTTAAATATTATATATTTTTCTGAAGCCCCATTTCTTTATAAGTAATGTGTAAAAGATTCGAATTATTTAACTTAAATTTAAAGAAATTATACCTGTTTGAAAATTGTTTATATTTTCTTACCCCTACAGATATTTAACACCCCTGTGACCCCTTAAAACGAAAATAATATTGCTTAGTTATAAATAATGAATCCATAGATGTTTTACTTATTGTTTTAACAAAAATCGATTCTTCACTGAAGGATTACTGACTGAAGAATTGTATATGTCTGCTATCTAAACTTTCGAAAACCTTAGATGAAACTATTTTTAATATGACTTTTATAGAAACCCTCTTTAGAGGAAATATTCCAACTGCCAGCAGTCACTGAACACACCGGATGTAAATTCTCCAGCACAATGAGAATCAACGAGATCCTCAGGAAAGACTTTCAATCTATAAAATACTATATCATCTCCTTATTGTACATTAGAGTTTCTTAAAATTTTCAGGATGTCGCCCCAATTTTTCATAAAACTGTTTGTGCGCCAGAAGAAAAGCCAGTAAGCACATTGCACAAAATTTACGCATGTTTGGGTACTTCTATATGTGTTTTATCTCTAGTATTTTATTGTTTTGCTGTAATAATCTTAAGCAATGAGTTTTTATCCTTGAATATAACTATATTGAAATTTTTGGTACAGGAATAAAAAAGCGTTATATAATGCAATTACTGAAAATAAACTCTATAATCTGCTTTTCAGTGTAGTCTCTCCTTTTGAGTTCACTTCTGAGATTAAACACTTCTACTAACAATAGTATATGCAAGATTAAACTATCAATGGGAAGTGTGTGCTTGATTATTTTTAAATATGGTGTATCAAATATTGAAAAAACAGCTGAAACCACCAGACACAATGTACTTACTAAATACTAGTTAGATTTTATATCGGTAGTCCTATATGAATCTATATAATAAAGCAAATTATAATAGGTATTATTAGTGAACAAATTAATTTATTTAAAAATATATAAAAGGAATCCTAAAATGTTTGGTGATCCCAAATGCAAGTCAAGCGTTCATATTTGTGGTCGTGACCGTTAGTGTAAGAAATACTATTGTAGGAATAGTTTGAGACAGGATAAACTTTACATGGAATTAATCAATATGAATTTTGCATATTTATACGAATCAAATCTTTTAAGTAAAATTCCACTCCTACATGTAAAAACACCAATTGCTTACCTCTTAATTTGTTGCAAGGTTTCACTCATTTTTCAAAAGTCTGAAATCAGTTATTTTTTGTCCTCCCTAAGAGGAAAGAGTCTTTTCACTTTTGACCTACTAAGACATTAATCAAAATGACTGCATGTTAAAATTTATAAACCTACTTTTTCTTTCTTTCTCTAATCTTAATGTTCAGCCAAGGCCTCCATCTATTTCCTCAACAGTGTATTAAAACGTGATGTAAATCTTTTGAAAAACTTTTGTTCTTCTCAAAACTAAAGTATTGTATCAAATTCAATGCATTCGAGTTCTTTCGAAAGTAAAAAAAAATATTCAAGCTTTCTCTCAACTTCCATTTTGTCTCAAATTATATATTTATATTATTATATATATATACACACACATATCGTAAAACTTTAATTATGTACTTTTAGATTAGTGATAATACGTTAGATATAGTATTAAATATGAGAGAAGAAAGTTCTCGTATTTCCAAGGTGTATTTCTTGATATTAAAAAATAACGAGCATTATAGAAATAAATGAATAAAGTCAATCACTACTGAAGTCAAAAGAGGAAAAATGTTATTTTAGCTAATTAAATTTAGTTAATCAATTAAAGTTTGGAAAATGTGTTTTTACACAAAACATCAAGTTTAAAAAATGATTTCGAAAGTGAATGGATGAAAAGAAATTATTTTATTAAGGATTGATAATCTGAACAAGATCTATATATATATATATATAAATATATTAACTTTTGTTTATTCAAACAATAGTATTTTTAAACACCGGTTATTATAAAAAAAATCCCACTTATACCCTTCGTCTGCCTCCAGAGAGTAAGAAGGTTAGCACATTTTCTTCATTTCTTAATGCACAAAGATTCTAAAATTTCTCCTAATTTCTCCAACAATATTTCTTTTTTTCACTTCCGAAATAAAACATATTTTTCGTAGTTGTTTAAATTGATCGCAAAAATAGAACATACTTTATTCTTATGTACTTCATTATTTTACATTAAAAACTATATAAAAGTTTCAAAATAAAAACATTAACTTTAATTTTTTAAATATTTATTTTCTTTTTAATTAATGAGAAGATGCTGCATTATGTATAATCTACTTATTCCATAAAAAAGAAGAAAAACATGAAAAATGTATAATGCAGTATAAAATACAAAAAGCTGAAAATTATTTTTATTTGCTAGTCAAACACTTTAACAAAAAAATCTTCAAAAATTGCCAGAATCGATACAAAGAATCATGATTAAAAAGATGGCCGGGAAATATCACAATCGAAACTTGCACAGAGTTCGTAGTTTTGCACGCAAACAAAAGGCAAGTAATACAAACATCATTATAAAAATTATATCGTTGCCTTAAGCTAAAGATTGATATTTCTCATTTGTAAGCACAACTTGTCCGTGTAAAACACTGCTGAAAATGAAACATCAATTGAAAAGGTTCATACAGAACATACATTTAATTGTCAGTGGAAATATGATTCTTTAAATTCAATGGTCGAAAACAAAAACAGACACAATTTATTATTTAAAACTTCACAATAAAAACGGATTTCACTCAACGTGAACGCACAAATGTTTTTTTTAAATTAAAATAACGAGTAAATGTCTTCTTGCAAATTTCACAAGCATAAGGCTTTTCTTTAGTATGGATACGCAGATGCCTTTTTAAATTAGAAGTTTGAGAGAAAGTCCTTTTGCAAATTTCACAAATAAAAGGCTTTTCTTTTGTATGAACACGCAAATGACTTTGTAAGCTCCAAATTCTAGATAAAATCTTCATAAAAATCTCACAAACATGATGGGTTTCCTTTTCGTGAGTGAGTAGATGTATATTTAAAGAGCCTCGTTGAGAATACGATTTATTGCATTCAGAACATGAATACGGTTTTTCTTTTGTATGAGTGCGTAAATGTACCTTCAATTTTGATAAATATGGGAATAATACTTGGCAAATTTCGCAAATGTACGACTTTTTCTGAGTATGAATGCGTTCATGCCGTTTTAAAGTATTCATCGAATTAAAGAATTTTTCACATACCTTGCATTTGTATATCTTTCCTTCAGGATGACGCTTCAAATGCCTTTGTAAGCTTCCATTCGTTGAAAAAGTTTTGTTGGAAACTTGACATTTTAGATTTTTTTCTTCGTTAGAAACATTTGTTGGTGTCTTCACGTCTTTGGTCTCAGTTGAAGTACTGTGAAGCACTTTTGCAGGAGCCTCTTCTTTTATATGAGTTTTTAAATGATTGTTAAAATGTCCCTGTCTTTTAAATTGCTTGTCACATAATTCACACACATAATACTTAGCGGTTGAATGCATGCCGTAAATGCAAGTAAAATAGTTTTGTTTCTCAAACAATCACAGTATTCATCATAGAAATTTCGATATTCTTTACCTTATAACGTAATAAATAATAAATGAATAGCAAGTTTGTGACGTAAATATTTCATTTAAAATAGAGGAAGTGAAAAATTGTGTGGCTTTCCGAATGATTAAGTGGCTTGGAGATAGCGGCTGGGTCAGTTAATATTAAATCATTTTTGTACTATCCAGTAAAATTTTTAACAAAAAAATTGCATTAAATGATGTACGTGATACAAATTTTAATTTAGTTTTATGTAGAAATAATTACGTATCTATATACTTTAAAATGCTGCGATTATAAAATCCACCTCATCCAGTTCGAAACAGCTGAGATTATTTAATTCTCATAATATAAAACAATATACGTATGATATTGTCAATATCGAACGTACACTCCAATGGCCAAATTTACACGTCATGGCATTAAAAATGATTATTTGTGATTGAAATAACAAATATTGTGCCCTGCAGGATAATCAACTGAAACTGGATGGGAATATGCGGCTGTACTGAAACCTCAGAACCCCCTAATTCATGCCTAAATTGATGCACTTTCTGTGAATGACGTAATGATGAAGAAGACTACGTGTTCCATATTTATTTTATGACTATGGTCATAATGAGAAAAAATACTTGTTAATATTTAATTAAATTATACAAAGTTGAAAAACTGTTATCTATCATTAAATGAAGATACTTTCTTGTTTTAAAAAAAGGAAAAGTCCTAGGGTGAATTTGTCCTTGGATTTTAATTTCACAGTGACTGTGGGAACTTTCTGGGAATATAATGTGACGGGAATACTGATTAAGCTTAACAATCATGAAAGAAGTAAATATTTGCTTCTGTGTATAACAATTACAGACATGGGGATAATTAATTACGCAAAATATTTGTTCCCTTCATTCGCGATCTTTTGCGCAAGGAACAGACTCACCCAAGGCTTAAGATATTAACTCTCTCTGGGAAATATGTTTATTTATAACAATTACCTTGAGACTATCCTGTAACACGACAGTCTCTATGGGAATTAAAATGTATTTCTCACATATTTCCTTCTTTCTTAGGAGTTGCACAAACATTTTTTTTACTATATTAAAGTACTTATTTTGACTGAAATCCCGCGGGACCAATTTTTTCCGAAATATTTCCTATGATTAGACAACATTTTACCCTTGTGAACAATTTAGTGGCTTTGATCTACAGGTTATTATGACTTATATAAATGTAAATAAGCAAATAAATATTATCAGAAATCTTTACAGTAGAAATTTGAA